>CABHPQ010136446.1:0-13948 GCA_902168405.1 Peromyscus aztecus
ATCTGGCTTTTCCTCATCTTCCATCTCGTTCCCTAGTACTCTCTTCTAGCTCTTCAATCTAATTCTTCCCCATCTAGTTCATTCCTCTCCAGTTCTTACCCATCTAGTTCTTCCATTCTTTTTTTCCTCTCTCCTCCTCTTAGTTTCCTTATTCTCTCAGTTCTCCATCCTTTCTTCCTCTTTGTCTCCTTATACCTCTAAATCCTCTCAAGTCTCTGAGGTGTACAGTTATAAAGCCAAGCTATAGCAATCCTCTGGCAGAGTAAGGTCACCAGGCTTGAATTCTTACAGGTCATAAAGACTTTTCCTTAGGCAGTGACCTTTCTTTTACAACCCAAATGAGTGCTAATGATCAGTTAGTCAAGAAGAGAATTTATGTGCTCAATCTACATTCCTAGAAGTGGTTAGGTAAGAAATTAGGGGTGTATTAGTAAGGTTGAATAAGAAAGGAGGGTCTCACCCTAAACTACACAAGAAATAAAGCTATCCACCTGACCTAGGAGACAGGTATTTTGTTTGGCCTTGGATGCTTGATAGGTATTTTAGATAAATACACTGTTAAGAGTTCTAGGAAGCACACATAGCATTACAAGAAAATCACTGTAGGAACCAGCTAATATACATACAAAAGCAGAAAAATATCACCAAGACTTCTTAAGCCATGACTTGACCTTTGGAGAAGTCCTTGACTTTTTCAAGTAGTAGCTTTTGTGACAGTGGCTGAGTTCCATTACATTTTCCTATAGCTTACAGCAAAGGGATGCATGGATTTCCTTGGGAAGGGAAAATAGAAGGGATCTGGGTAGACTAGGGGCTGGCGGGGATGGGAACATAAGGAATTGGCTTGGAAGGGGGTGGGTATAGGAGAAGAGCAATGAAAGAGATGTCTTGATGGGGGGAGTGCATTTTGGGCTCAGGTAGAAATCTGGTTCAAGGGAAACTCTCATGAATCTACAAAGATGATCCCAGCTAAGATTCCTAGCAATAGTGGATATATAGCCTGAACTGTGGCCATCTTCTGTAATCAGATTGGTAACTACCCCAATTGTCATTAGAAAGCCTTCAACCAGTAACTGATGGAAACAAATACAGAGATCTATAGCCAAGATCCTGTAGAAGAAAGGGAGGAAGGATTGTACGAGCAGGGGGGTGGGGTGGTCAAGATCATCACAAGGGAACCCACATAAACAACTAACTTGGGCTCATAGGAGCTCACAGACATTGGACCGACAGCTAGGGAGCCTTCATGGGACCTACCTAGGCCCTCTACATATGTGTGACAACTGTGTAGCTTGATTTATTTGTGGGAATCCAGTGGTGGGAGCAGGGCCTGTCCCTAACAATTTGGCTGGCTTCCAGGAATCTGTTCCTCATACTGGGTTGTCTTGCCCAGCCTTAATAGAAGGGGAGGAGCTTAGTCCTCCCTCAACTTGAGACGCCATGCTTTGTTGACACCCATGGGAAGCCTGCCCCTTCCTGAACAGAAACAGAGGTGGAGTAGATGGGGGGGGGGAGTAGGGAGAGGATGAGAGGAGAGGAGGGAAGGGAAACTTCAGCCAGGATATAAAATAAATGAATAAACCTAATTAATAATAATAAATAACGTTCTTAAAAAAATCAAAAGATAATTATAGTTGCTGTCATTAAAGAACTGCTAAGATTGGTGACTACCCTAATGTCAGAGAACCGTCATCCAGCAACTGGTGGAAGCAGATGCTGATCCACAGCCAAGCAGTGGACTAAACTCTGGGAGTCCAGTTGAAGAGGAGGAGGAGGGATTATATAAGCAAGGGGAATCAAGATCATGAAGGAGAAACCCACAGAAACAGATGACCTGAGCTCACAAGGGAGCTCACAGACTCTAGACTGATAGTTGGGGAACCTGCATGGGACTGAAGTAGGCCCCCTGCATGTGGGTGACAGTTGTGTAGCTTGGTCTGTTTGTTGGGCCCCTAGCAGTGCACCCAGGATCTGTCCCTGGTGCATGAGCTCTTTGGAACCTATTCCCTAGGGTGGGATGCCTCGCTCATCCTTGATGCAGAGGGTAGAAGCTTCATCCTGCCTCAACTTGATATGGCTTTGTTGATTCCCATGGGAGGCCTTACCCTTTCTGAGGAGCCATGGGAGGGGAGTGTAGAAAGGAGGTGAGAGGGGAGGGAGGGGAAACTTTGGTTGGTGTGTAAAATAAATTAAAAAAAAAATTAAAAAAAAATCTAAGGTAGGCTCTACTGGGTCTTCATGACTAAAGAGATAATTGCTCCAAACAGGCCATCCAGCCAAATTTTTATTTCAGTAGAAAAATGGGAGAAATGGATCTATATGATTATATTATCTTATGGTATTAAATAATAAAAATGCTATAAAATATAAAATATTTTAAAATAACTTATTTATTTTGTGTACATTGGTGTTTTAGTATCCTAGGACTGGAGTTACAGACAGTTGTGAGCTGCCATGTGGTTGCTGGGAATTGAACCTGGGTCCTCTGGAAGAACAGTCAGTGCTTTTAACTGCTGAGCCATCTCCCCAGCCCCAACTATAAAATATTTTAATAAATAAAGGTTTAAATATAAAATTGAGATGGTTATATGTTTACAGAATGAAAACTCAAAGCCTCCTGTAAGCTATAAAGGTCTGGACACCTTATCTGAGGTACATAGAAGATCAAAGATAATATACATGATATAAAGTTTGTAGGGTCTAAGATAAGCAGTTACAAAAACCTGGTTAAAATGTATGTCAAACCAATGTTTATTTAAAAATATTTAGCTATTAAAATATTGTATCAGAGTTATAAATATCAGATTGGTGTAACTGGTCTTCTGTTATTTCTTATGTGTTACCTATATTACTTTCTTTAACTACACTGAGATATCATCCACTATTCCTATTGTCTTTTATGGGTCTACATAAATGTGTCCCTCTCATCTGAATGACCCATAAAGCTTATGGCTCAGGAGTCTGGGAGGGGTGGGATTACAGTTTTTTAAACATTATCAATTCATTCACTTGAGTTTTTCCAGTTTCTAATCACCCACAGGTGACCCCACTGGATAGACTTTTCAATAGGTAATGACAAGCCAGCATGCTGATTTCAACATGGAATTCCTTTTGGGTGGCATGTTCCATGGTTCTAAAAAACTCTGTGCCTCTGAATGATGTGCTGTTTGACTTGTCCTGTGGTAGTCTGAATGAAAACGGGCCCCACAGATCCATAAAGAGTAGCATTATTTGAAAGGATTAGGATTTGGCCCCATTGGAACAGCTGTGGTCTTACTGGAGGAAGTGTGTTACTGGGAGTGGGGTTCGAGGTCTCAGATGCTCAAACCAGGCCTAGTGGCATTCTCTCTCCCTGCTGCCTTGGGTTTGGATGTAGAACTCTCAACTACCTCTCTAGCACCATGTCTGCTTGCACGCTGTCATGCTTCCCACCATAACAACAATAGACAAAAACCTCTGAACTGTAAGCCAGCCCCAATTAAATGTTTTCCTTTATAAGAATTGCAGTGATCACAGTGTCTATTCACAGCAATAAAACCCTAACTAGCCGGGCGGTGGTGGCACACGCCTTTAATCCCAGCACTCGGGAGGCAGAGGCAGGCAGATCTCTGTGAGTTCGAGGTCAGCCTGGTCTCCAAAGCGAGTTCCAGGAAAGGCGCAAAGCTACACAGAGAAACCCTGTTTCGAAAAACCAAAATAAATAAATATAAATAAATAAATATAAATAAATAAATAAATAAAACCCTAACTAAGACACGCCCACTAGCTCTGGATGAAGACAGCTTCCTAAAATCCCCGCATTGGCCACATCCTATTACAATGTCTCCGGAGAAAAGGCTCAATCAAACTTCTGACTGTCAGCCACAGCCATGGACAATGTGGTTGTCCAAGGGACAGTTGGAAAAGATAAACAACTGTCACACAGACATTCTTTTGTTTGGACTCACTGTTAGCGTTAACCCTCCATATATATTGGGAGTCCCTCTATACCAAAAAGTGGTAGGCATTTCTATAATTGTTCTATAATTGCGTAGAGTCCCCCTCTAAACTGACCAAAGATTTATAGTACAGTTATGGGGATTTAACCCTTTATATCCTTCAACCTTCATTCAGTATTATTGGAATACTTATGTTGATGATCCTTTTGATGACACTAGAAGGCATTTATTGGTTTAGGGAACATAGGAGTCTCTTGGATATTCAGACATGAGTAAACGCATCTCCCTTTAAAAAACAAAGAGGGGAATTGTTGAGGGTTGGACTGATCCAGGCTTTTCCTGAAGCCTGATGTATATAGAGAGGGAACATAGTTCCTTGTTTAAAACCAGAAACATGCTGGACATAAGTCAGTGCTTGTGCAAAATCTCCTGACCCCAGCTTTTGTCTTCTCCATTGTCTATCTTCTATCCTTCTCATCCTCGGGCACTTCCCCCTCATGACGCTCTCAATGAAGAATGACCTGCTGGTCCAGGTCAGTGGGGTGAGCTGAGGGAAGACAATAGAGCAAAGAAGTGGAGAATACTGGACAGAAGAGCACAACAACTATGGAGAGGCAAGGAGATAGAGAGGGAGTGGGAATCAACCAAAATGAAATATATTTATGAAGACCTACTTTATAAGCTAATTAAAATATAAAAATAAAAGAGTAGTTTGCATTAAACTG
The DNA here is from genome assembly GCA_902168405.1 of Peromyscus aztecus. Lineage (NCBI taxonomy): Eukaryota > Metazoa > Chordata > Mammalia > Rodentia > Cricetidae > Peromyscus > Peromyscus aztecus. The sequence goes on from CABHPQ010136446.1 coordinate 4,664, forward strand.
ATAGGAACAGCTATAATTTAGTGTGCATGCTAAACATGATGGTGGACAATTCATCTGTAAGTTTCATAAATTTTCTGAAGTGATGGTACCCTAGAATTTCACTTAGAATGATGATAATAGCATTTAAAATCAGAATTAACTGCTTCCAATGATATTTCCTCTGGTCCTTCCATGTATGGATGTCTCTAGTAATGCTCTGGTAAGCTCTCACAGGTGTCTTGCATGCAGTATGAGGGGGGAGAAGGACCGAGGGAGGGACAGGGAGATCCTTTAGCTCAGCTTTTCCTGTATTTTTTGAGTTTTTCAAAAATCATCTGAATATTCATTTCAATCCGCAAGCATGGAATACATTGTTTGGGGTAGAACACCAAGTTCCATTTAAAATTGATTATAAATAGTAAACTGTAACTTAAACAATATATACTTGTATAAACATATTTAACACCTAAAAGAGATGTTTGGATTGCCAGTGGATGGTCAAAGGATTTATCTAAGAGTTAGAGAGTCATAATATGCAGGTATTTTCTACCTCTATACCCACTGAAAAAGTTTCCAGTTGTTTTATATAAATCTACTCAATTTGTTGCTTTCAAAGAGAAAGGCTTCATGCATTTTTGGAGGTTCTTTGTCTCGTAACAATGAGTCAGGGAATCCTACAGGTCCTTTGTGTATACATCATGGCTTCCAGTTTTGTGTTTTTATGGGATTTCTATGTGTGAGAGCATGTATGTCTCTGTGTCTATCTGTGTTTCCTGCGCTTTTTCTTTGGCTGTTTGTTTTGTCTTATTTTATTATTGTTCCTTAAATGCCTAAGACAGAAAGGGTGTAGCTCCAAATGGAGGGGAGCGGGAAAGAAGTGGCCGGAGTAGAGGAAGGAGAAACTGTAATAAAAATATACTGTATAAAAAAAAATCTATTTTCAACAAAAGAAAAGAGTCTTGAGGACTGGTGGAGGGTGTTTCCAGGAACCTCCTGTTTTAAATCTGTTTACTTTTCGTATGTGTGTGGGTGCCCTTGTGCCACGGAGTGCATATGGGGCCAGAGGACGACTTGTGGGAGTCTGCATTCTGGAAATATAACTCAGGCTGTCAGCCTTGGCAGCTCTTTTACCCACTGAGTGATGTTATCAGCCAAACCTAATTCAAAAATAATAATGAAATTGAAAATGTTCTGATTATGATCAGCCTCACATTTTTTATAAAAACATATTTGCTGTTATAAAACACAGTTCACAGGATACTACCTATAATTTAAGTTATATATACACAGCCATCTTCCTTAACTCTTAGGATGCTTTTAAAAATATTTGACAATGACATTCTTGGGAATTATTTTTCTTTCCAAGATTCAACTTGTAAACTAATCAGCAAAGAAAGACCAGTGAAACACATTCTCATTATATAAGTAAAAATTCTTTTCCTGTGGCTGGTGAGATGGCTCAGCAGTTTGTCCTTGCAGAGGACTAGAGTGCAGTTCTTTCAGCACAACTCCAAGAGACACAGTGTCCACTTCCGGACTCTCTGGGCACCTGCTTCCATGAGAACATACCCACACACAGACATAATAATTAAAAAAATTAAATGGAGACATTCTTTTTCACAGAATTTCTAGCATCAATATTCTAAATGAAACTGTTTCTAGAGTTGGGGATGTAGCTCAGGATGGAAGCCCTGATATGTACATGTGTATTTCTGTTAAGGGTAATGTACACGTTGATTTAATCCTCAGCACTGCACAAATCCAGGCAGGGGAGTGCACATCTGTATGTAGGAGGAAGCTCAACTTCAACTACAGAAAGAATTCAAGGCCAGCTTGGTGGTACAGTGAGATCTCGTCTAAAAAAAAATACTCAAACCTGATTGTGAATAAGACTGATATAGCTTTGTTTCAAAAAGTAGTTGCTTCCTTTGACACAACTAGATTTATAATGAAAATGGAAGTGGGTGTTTCTTTTAAGTTACAAATTTTGCTATAAAATTTATAAAATGTTATACTAATAAAGCTTATTATACATTTATTGAGACAAATTTACTACAATATGACAAGTGAGAAAAAGTGAAGTTTAAGTCATTGTAGGAGCAACTGTTTTTCCTTATTTATTTATTATGTATACAGTGTTCTGCCTACATGTATGCCTGCAGGTCAGAAGAGGGCACCAGATCACATTATAGATGGTTGTGAGCCACCATGTGGTTGCTGGGAATTGAACTCATGACCTCTGGAAGAGCAGCCAGTGCTCTTAACCTCTGAGCCATCTCTCGAGCCCTGCTTTTCCTCTTTCAAAATAAAATAAAAAATTGTTTTTTTTTTTTTTTTTTGTAAGTTCTGAGGACTGAACTCATGAAGGGTAAACATTCTACCACAAAACTGTATCTCCCACACTGTGTTTTAAGACAGAGTCTAACCACTACCTGCTCCAGACTAATCTTGAACTTAAAATCTTCCTACCTCAGTATCCTGAATGCTGACACCAGAGGTTCATCACCAGCCTGGACTGCATTTGCTCTATAACTGGTACATAAACAAATGACAGATGCTGGAGTGGCTTTGGCTAATGCAGAACCAGATTGTTTTGATAAGTTTAGGGCAGCAATTTTATACAACCTTCTCTTAAGCCTAATATTAACAATAGTTGTAATTCAGGAAAATAATTTTTTGAGCTTTATCAATAATAATGTCAATAATAGTAAATATTATTATTTGTTTTTTGAGATGAAAACCAATTGTGGCTTAGGCTATTCTGGAACTCAAGATTCTCCTGTCTTAATCTCAGTTCTTGGGACTAATTAATATTTTTAATATTACTGTACTTAAATGTGACAGAAAAATGAAGAATTGGCTCTTTCAAAAGGTAACAAGGGGCTGAAGAAATAGCTCAGTGGTTAAGTGAATGTATGGCTCTTGCAGAGGACCTGTATTCAGTTTCCAGTCACCATGCTGGGTCCTCACAAATGCCTGTAATCCCAGCTCCAGAGGATCTGAATGGGGTGAGGAAAGACTGTAGGAGCTGGAGGATCAGGAAGTGTGCTGTGAGACTGTGTCTCTAGTCGTAACAGAAGCTACACTCATAAATTCTCACCTTATGACTGCCCAAACAAGAGATGAACAAGGACACAATAGTAGACTGCCAACAAGGAGGGGGAAGCCCACAAGGCTTTAACCCTACAGAAAGAACTACAAGCAACTAAGAAATGTTGGGAGCAGGAAAAATGGTCTTCCAGGGAAGAGCACACCCAACTGATAACCCAATACCAAACAGTCAGTCCTGAAAACATACTTACAAGTAACATACAGACAGAGTAGGTTGTTAGAAACATGCATATACATATACAATAACAAGTAATAAAAATGAGGCCATTAATTTGAAAGAGGACAAGGAGGAGTATATGGGAGGGTTTGGAGGAAAGGGAAGGTAGAAATGCAATTATAATACAAAAAAATTTATTTATTTATTTATTTATTTATTTATTTTTTTTTTTTTTGGTTTTCCGAGACAGGGTTTCTCTGTGTAGCTTTGCGCCTCTCCTGGAGCTCACTTGGTAGCCCAGGCTAGCCTCGAACTCACAGAGATCCGCCTGGCTCTGCCTCCCGAGTGCTGGGATTAAAGGCGTGCGCCACCAACGCCCGGCACAAAAAAATTTAAAAAAGGTTTAAGGGGGGGGGGGACATGGCTTTAAAAGGGTTTATCCTTTCAATAGGTGGGGATAGGACCACTGAGTTTTCATAATATCTTTATCTGTTTCTTCTTTGAAAAAGGATGCTTATGAAGAAATATGGCTACACTACCTACTTATTTTTTGATGTTAAAATAATCAGCTTCTGCAAACCAAGTATGGTAGTAATCATCTGTGGCAGCTATAGGACATGGGGTACAGGATACAGCAGCTTCACTTTCTTCATGGAAACACTCTCATTATGGCTGGTTTGTAGCTACAACATAACGTCCCTCAGTTGCAATGAAATGTCAGCAATTACTTGCTAGCTCAGTACTCACACTTGTCACCCTTTACTGACTTGGATTTTACCACCCACTGCTAGTCTAGTATCAGTAACTTTCCTGTCACTACTATATTTTTCTTCTCTAATCCATTCTGACTCAGTGGATTTAACATGGGACACCAGCTAATTTTGCTGACAGAAAAAAAAAAAATTAACTCCTTCCTATCACTCCCAGTGACTCTGCAACCGGTCCTTAGACGATGTTTCCATCGTCTGTTTGATGACTTTCTACTACTCCAAGCTTCATAGGCTGAGGGTTCCTTCAACCTAAGGGACTGTGCATGCTAAGCAAGACTCCATCCTGAGCCTCAGCCCTTTGTTCTTGTCAGAACTGATGATTCCTCAGTTTTTCATGTACTTCATTTGTGCATTCATTTTATCCAAATACTTTATGACTACTCGTTATTTTGTCACTGTGGTTTATTTTACTATTTTATTTAAACCAAGATTAAGTAAATTTATTATTTATTTATGTATTCTTTGTATAATCCCCAGTAGCGAACACAATGCTTTAAATAAAAGTGATATTTGTTATCATATTGGCTAACAAGCTAGAGTCACTGGAAAGGAGGGAGCCTCAACTGAGAAAATGCCTCTAAGATCAGGCTGTAGGCAAGCCTGTAGGGCATTTTCCTAATTAGTGATTTATGCGGGGAGGCCTCAGTGCATTGTGGGTGGTGCTATCCCTGGGCTGGTCGTCCTGGGTTCTATAAGAAAGCAGGTTGAGCGAGCCAGTAAGCAGCACCCTCCATGGCCTCTGCATCAGCTCCTGCCTCCAGGATCCTGACCCGCTTGAGTTCCTGTTCTGACTTCCTTCAGTGATGAACAGTGATGTGGAAGTGTAAGTCAAATAAACCCTTTCTCCCAACTTGCTTTTGGTCATAATGTTTCATCACAGCAGTGGTAACCCTTACTAAGACAGGTATATATCAGTGCGATTAACTAGACAGAAACATCTTTCTATAATAAATTTCCTCAGTTACCACCCAAGCAAAGTCTGTCAAAACTAAACTGCATAATTAGAAAAAGGATCCAAAATAGAATACATTTTGACTTCTCTTTGGGTGCCTAATTGATTACAAAAAGGGGTGGGTGGGGGCACAAGGTGGCATTACCTTAGGCATCCAGTGGCATTGTAGAATATATCAAAATCCAGCAAGCCATTTGCTTTGGGGTAGTCTCCTTCAGGCCACCCTGAGAAGGGGATGATGACACTCTCTGTCAGGGTGAGCAAGGCTTCTGTTATCATGAGATGCTTGAGTTTGTCACTAGAGGACAAGTTCCAGAGCAAACCTAGAAAACAGCTACAATGAGAACAGTGCTCAACACTCAAGGCCAGGCCACCAGCTTCAGACTATGAATGGGTACTTAAAAAAGGGTGCAGGGTGCGAACCTGTTTGGAGCTCAGTTGATGCTAATAGAAACTGATTCCTAAGAACAATTATCTGTTGCTTAATATGCAAAATCATGCAGGTTTAAATTAACCAAGAGTGTGAATAAAATAGCATGAATTTGAAATATCCCCCATAGGATCATGTTTTGAAGCTCACCTCCCATTTTGGGAGGCTGGCTGGAGGAAGTAGGTCACTGGGGCAGGTCATTAGTGGATTCTTATCTCTTGCTCCTTCCTTTCTCTGTATTTTCCACCATTGTGTAGAAGCAGCTCCATGACTCCACTCCCATCACGATGAACTATATCTTGATGCTCTGAGCCCAAATAAACTCCCTTAAGTTACTTTTGTTTGGTATTTTATCTCAGCAATAAGAAAACTAACCAATGTATACATAAGCTTTTATTGCTATTTACTTTACAGACCCTACCACAGAGCTGACCTCATACTCTGATACCACCACAAAGCTGATAACATACTCGGGGTCCATCAACATGGAGGTGAGAAACAGCTGTTCTGTAACTACTATTTCAATAGTTTAAGGATTTTTTTTTTTCTTTCCAAGAAACAAAGGAAGGCAAGCAATGTTCCTAACCACTGCTCCTCACTACCTGTAAAATTGACCTGCTATTTTCTGTTCCATTCACGGAAGGAGTTCCTGCAGAACGCTTTTCTCTATCCCATTGCAATAGGCTGATCAACACTCCCAGTTAATGTTTACTAACTGCCGCCCAATGATGGGATTTGTGCCTTCTATCCTAAGCATCATTTAACTTCTTTTAGAGTTTGGCAGTAAAAGACAATGTTATAGTCAAATACAACTTTCACTTTCCCCTTGAAGCCATTATTAAAGGGAAAGGTTTTATATTCAACCAGGAAAAAAAAAATAATAAAATACCAGGGTTTTCAGGGCATTTACACATAAAAACTGGAGCTTGGTGCTGAAAGATAAGAGAAAATCACATATACGCGTGGGATTTTTTAAAATGTAGCTCTGGTACCAGTACCCAAATACTTCTCAGTGGGGGAACTATGGCCAACTCTTTGCTGTGACAATGGTCCTGCCCATGTGTGACATTGCCTTGCTCTTTTGTTCCCCAGTAGGTTGCTCCAACTCACTGCCATCCAGGAAAGGGCAAAGGGAGGCTGGAGAAGAGAAGGGCGATCCTTCCTTCCCATCCTCCTGACAGTGATTCCTACTGCTAAAATGCACTGCAGTGAGAGCATAGACATCGAGGCTATCTACCTTACGACAGGTTACCGTCTTCCTGGTACCACGAGGGATTTTAATGACTGAATTAATGGTCTACGTAGTTAAAGCTTTGTAATTATTCAACACTATGTGTATTTGGTCCAATCAATTAAAACACATCAGGCCTAATGTCTCAGGCTTAAACAGTTTGCTTTGGTTGTGTATCATAGTTAAGTTTTGAAACAGCAACCAGATTTTCATGCAGCCTATACACAGCTTCCGTTAGATATGGTCACGGTAGGACTGATGTCTGCTGAGAACAGGATTTCTGGACTTCAGGAAGTCTTTTCCTGATCAAACTAGTGTTTGGGGTTAGTCGGGAACAGTGTCTCAGCCGTGGGTTCTGCAATACAATGGCTTCATCCCTCTCACTTCATCTTAAGAGGCCCTGGAAGGGGGACAGAGAGAATAACACTCAGAAGGTAGTTGGAGACAATGCAAAGGCAGGCCTGAGGTTGAGCTTTGGTTACTAAGCTATGAAAGAAAAGAGGAGAGAAACAGGAGAGAAAGCAAGAGAGAAGGAGGGGGAGGGGCAGACGGACAGGACTTCCTTGAGTTCAAAATTAGCAAACAAACCAACAAGCTTGTCTGCCTGCCAGTGGCTTAAATATCTGACACACAATGAAGTTTCCTCTTTCTACAAAGAACCACACAAAGCGCTCATAGTGCATTTATATAAAAACCAAACAGGATTACTATAAACAAAGGGAATGGAATTTTCCTTTAACAGTCAATATATATTCTTTTTAGCTTAGCATGCTACATTATTTCTACAGAAGTATATAAATTTAGGAAGTTTTGGTGTAATTTAAAAAAAATTAATGTAAGATAATGTATAACTAGGCCATGGCCACCAAATTTCTGGATGGCATGACACCAGAAGAAGCGTATTCTTTGCAGATAGAGCTATGCACGTACCCTTCTGCACATACTCACACAAACTCGGTAAACAAGCAAGTAGAAATAGGGTTACTGTCAGCACAAAACTTAAAGACGTTAGGGCTACTGTACATGGGGGTGCTTGTTACAGACCCTAAGAAAGGCTGAATTAAAGGGATGAAGAACACCCTCTGTGATTATAGGAGGCAAAGCTAGAATTACCAACTGAAATTTTAAGGAGGGAAACTTTGGGGGACCACTCTGTAGAAACCAGAAAGATCTACTTAAAAGATCCAGCTTTATAACTGGGGTCAGTAGAAAATTAGCCCACTTCTTACTGAAATGTTGAGAAGGATTTTAATTCTTACATTAGTGTTAATTGCACCAGAATCTCAAAATGGATTAAAAAATTCATATTTCTGGGTCTCTAAGACCAAGATGGCTGCGAGAATCTCCGCCTTCCTTAAGAATGCCTGGGCGAAGGAGCCGGTGCTGGCGGTGTCCTTCTCTGTCTGGGGTCTCGCTATAATTATGCCCATAATCAGCCCTATACCAAGTATGCTGGCATGCTCAACAGGGCCACACCCTATGACTACCCAGTGCCTGTAGAGATGATGGGAACATGCCGGATGTGCCCAGCCACCCCCAGGACCCTCAAGGCCCTAGTCTGGAATGGCTCAAGAACCTGTGAATACTCCTGCTGATGGAAGAGGCCCCCTTCCCTGTTGCCCCCCAATAAAAATGTCAAGACCAACCATAAAAAAAAATTCATATTTCTGAATGTAAATTCCGGGGAGGGGGTGGGTGGAACCCACATCTATATTAAACAGTCTATGAGACTGATTAAGATTTCAATGATGGCGGTGAGTTGGGAGCCAAGGTGAGCGATCTTTAGTACCTTTAATAGCCTGTTATTAACTACTATCCTAAAATCCTAAAATCCCTGAGGCTTAGTTAAAATCCTTCTGGAATACACAGACTCCAGTTTCTACCAATTCAAAGACTAAAAATGTCATCAGGTAGTATCTAAGATTTCCAGAGACTTCTTCAGTTAGCTTTAACCCACCTACCTGATGTTTGCACCAATGTATGTAACAAGTACCTTGATTTATGGTTTGTTTGTTCTGTTACTGTCAAAGTTCCATGAAATCATTATCACATTTGGAGTAATATATATCTGGGTTCAGGTCATGTCAGTCATATCTGGCTCAGAGAAAACTACACCCGCTTTGGGATGAGAGCCTTGCTTTTGTGTGGACAATTAAGAAAATTTTTTTAGCCCAGCAGTGGTGGCACACGCTTTTAATTCCAGCACTTGGGAGGCAGAGGCAGGGAGATCTGAGTTTGAGGCCAGCCTGGTCTACAGAGTGAGATCCAGGACTACACAGAGAAACCCTGTCTTGAAAAACAAAAAGAAAAAAGAAAAAAGAAAAAAGAAAAAAATTCTTTCTGGATATGGTACATTTGCTTATAATCCTGACACTGGAGAGAACGAGGCAACTTTAAGGCCAGTCAGGGCTACCTGGCACACCTAGGGAAACAACATGCATCCTTAAAACCCCCAAAATTTTGGCACCAGGAAACCAATGATCTAATGAGTGTTACTGTATAGCCTCATGACTCAGAATAGATGTCACTAACTGGTTAGACTAACGAATCAGCAACAAAGTATTTAGGGCTTAAGTTCTTTTTTGCCTCTATTTTAACTTCTCATTAGTTTACTTACAGAACCTAAGTTTTCTCAATTTTTTTTTTTTTTTTTTT
>CABHPQ010136448.1:0-14069 GCA_902168405.1 Peromyscus aztecus
GCCTGACTTACCAGTCCTCAACCTGTTCCAAATTCTCACATTAACATATACTAAGACAGTGGTTCTCAACTTTCCTAATGCTACAACCCTTTAATACAGTTCCTCATGTTGTGGTGATTCCCCAATCATAAAATTACTTCGCTGCTATTCATAACTGTAATTTTGTTGCCATTATGAATCAGAATATAAATATCTGATATGCAGGATATCTGATATGTGGCCTCTGTGAAAGGGTTTTTTGATCGCTGATGGGTCATGACCCACAGGTTGAGAATCATTGATCTAAGACATAGCTTTGCAACTTACTTTCTATTCTGTTAAAAGGATTATATTAAATTTGTTGAGTTATATTCCATTTATTTTTATTCGGAATAGGATATGGGAATTGGGGGTCATATTTACTGATAATATATATTCATGTAAGAGACACAATTAATATGCTGTGTAATAATGACTCAAACTTCAGTTAGATAAGATAGGCCAAAATTAACAAAATATTTTGATAAGAAAAACTTAGCTTTTGGTTTAATGAATCCATTTTGTTAAGTGTATGAAAAGGGAAACCATCACTTGACAGCTCATGCTGAAGATGTGAGGTTTTTTTGTTCCACAAAGTAAACCAATGATCAAATCAAAATATTTGAGGTGGTAACATATTGCATTAAAAAAAAAAAAGCATGTAGGAGACGGTAGTATTATAGGCACCTCTCATCTCATCCCCTCTTGTATTTACCTTGCATTCTACACAATAAAATCAAAGTAGAACTTAAAGAAGTCAGTGGGATTGTATTTTATGGAAAATGTAACAGCTTTAGTAATGCTTATTCAAGACTGTTAAGCTTAAACAAGTAGCTAAGAGTTTTGTGGCATAAAGATTAGGGGTTTGGCTCAATATAAACAACTCATAACTTACTTATAAAATGGGTTATGCTGTCCTCTATTACTGTTAAATCAGAACTTACTGGAGGAGTAGTCATCAGTGCTTATTTGAGCTGATATAGGGGACTGAATTCCAGTCTTAAGTATTTTTCTAACATAGCAATGAGATGTGTTGTCACATATTTATTAGGTTGATTCACAGACACTTTTAAGTAGTTGTTATGCTCCCTTAGAATCTAGGTTGGGAGACAGTAACACCACAAATCTAAAACCCAAAAAGGAATGTGGCATGTCAAAAACACAGGAGTCAGCTTGGAAAAAAACATACAGCAGTGAAAATTAGCATGAAGGAAATAGAAAACTTTTGTAGGATATTATTTCAAGGTGTGTTACTTTTGTTTATGCTCTTAAACGTTTAATGACACAAAGATGTGTCTGATTAAATAAAATTCACCTGCGGTCAGGAGGCTGGTAGGGAGGGACGAGGAGATGAGCAAGGAGAGGAGGTGAACTACTTGCTATTCAGCCTCTGAAGAGCAGAATTCCATCTTAACCTTTGAATCTTGACTTTTTTTTTTTAGAGGGGAAGAGGTTTAATTAAGTTCCCTTCGTAGCTTTGCAAGAGTTGGCGCAGCCAGCTACAGCCCTTGAGGCCTAACCACTGCTAATAGCAGCAGAGTTGCAGTTGCTGATTCAGACAGCTGTGCTTAAAAGGCAGCAACCACCTTAAAAAAGGACAACAGAAAACCATTACCAGGGCCCCACAGTAAAACCTACCTCACTTAAGATGCACTGACAGGCTGGAGAGGTGGCATAGCACTAAAAGGTGCACCTCTAAGTTCTGTTCCCAGAACCCAAGTCAGGCAACTCAAAATCCCTTAGAACTCAAGCTTGAGGAAATGGAACACCCTCTACTGGCCTCTGCAGGCACTACACTCACATACAAACCCACACAATTGTAAGGAAAATCTTTGAAAGATCTAGCTCATCACTAAGTCACCAGTATGTGTCCTGACTTCATTAGAGTTAATTAAGTTTTGTTGTTAAGGCAGGATGGACTTGCACTTGCAGCAGCCTCCTCCCCTAGCCTTGTTGGTGCTGAGATCACAGGCATAAACTACCACATCCAGATTAGTAGTTAAAGTATACATTTATAAAAAGGGCATTTTTTTTTTCAGGTTAAACACAGCCATTCACCTAGTATTCAGACCAAATACTAAGTCTCTTCATTTTCTGCTTTCCAGCATTCATCAGCACATCCACAAGGCACAGCTCTTACCAGTAGCTCATCACTTCGTTCACTACTACTCAGTCTGAACTGCCTGGCTGCAGCGGCTTCCCAACTATTCTTCCTGTTTTCTGTTCTCTGGCTCATTTCAACAGCAGTGAGCTTTAAATACGAGTCCCTTCCATCTTCTGTGTAGCTTTGTCATGCTAAGAATAAAATCCGCTTATTTCTGATTTTGAACGCCTTGTAACCCAGCCCGTGCCGTGCTGTACTGCTGGGATACTCATGGTTGCCATTCTCCTTGCTTTTCCCTGCCTCTACTGCAAACATGTCCCTGGTGTTTAGGAATCTCAGCATCTGTTACTAGTCCTACTGGCAATTTTCTCTAGACTGCTGTACCTTCCACTTCTTAGATGAAGCAGGTGTCCACACATCCCATACCCTTACCTCTATGGCATTCTTTACTTCCTGAAGTACCTACACTGTGTGCACCTCCAGCGAAGAACAGGCTTTTCTTGTTCAGACTTTGTAGCACTAAAATAGCATAACTGGGCAGGCCCCATACAGCTATGAGTAAATAGTTTTAAAACACTGAAAGCAGAAAGCACAGAAAACATGGGGCAAATTTTTTCTAAATATGTGTAAAAATATAAGCTTTTAAAAATGAAGTTAAACAGAGGAACATTTTTTAGTTAATTTTACAAATTCAAGTGTTTAAAAATAAATCTGAAGTGTCAATGTAGTTTTGATGACAGTCTTGGAAACTTTAAAAATAATCTTACACCAAGGAAAACTTTTTATTAAAGCATCAATTACCAGTAATTGAAAAATACACGAGAAAAGACAAACATACAAAGGCAGCATCATACAACAGATTTTTAACTCAGTACTTTTGAAGTAGGAAACAATCATCTCTACCCCTAAGTCTGTTTATTGCCACAGACTGACTTATAAGTTGGTCTACAACTGTTTTCAATCTTATGTTACTGAGTTTTTCAGCTTTATCTTATAACATTTTAGAAATATATTTCTCATACTAGTAATTTCATACAATTAATGCTAGCAACTATAGGAAGCTTCCCCACATCACAAGAATTCAATATAGTTGTTGCTGTGGATATAGGTACCATTTGGGGTTGTTTACACTAAGACTCACACATTTAAAGGACATATTAATAGGCAAACTGTGGGGATCAAGAGCAGGAAACTAAGACCAGACAATGTTATCTTTTATTCTGACTTGCTAACAGAGAATCCATTGCTTCAGTTCTGCTGTTGGAGAAATAGTTCTGCCCAAAGCAGGTCACTCCATTTTGCATTTCCTTTTCTGAAAAATGACAGACTTTACTAATTTGCACAACCAAATAAACAATTATCTTTAAGCTACCCAAAACCTGAACTACTTAAAATTATTCTCTTAATTGGTGTAGCAGCTTTGCTTCTGGAAAAGCAGTAAAACCCACTTTGTTCCAAAATGAGAATGTTGACGCAGAGCCTTGCTTGTTTTCTATCAGAGTGAGTCATGAAGGTGAACCTTCATAAACTCTGTAATGTAATAAACACAAACATGACCTCATTTGTCAACACACAATACTTAGCTAGAAAAACCAAAAGAGCATACATATAAAGTAGAAAGGGGCTTGTATAAAATAAGAGGATGTATGTCATATAAAGTCATATACAGTAATAAAAACTTGTATACAGATGATTCTGCTTTATAGAAGTCTGCTTAAACTATGACTAGATCATTGAGTTTTCCTTCCCTGACATAATGAATGCCCATTCACTACAAGCTGGTCCTAGTTTCTTATAAACCCCTCGTTTCCTTGGATTTAGTTACTGTACCCTCATTGTACTGCCATCAACTTCTAAGCTGGGCCTGCCCAGCCTGCCTGTAAAGCCTCTCTCGGAAATATACCAAGCACATTAGACAGAGGCATCCCTTAGTGGAATTCTGCACCTCAAGACAGGCTATGAAGAGCCAGTATTTGGCCCTCCAATGTAAATACCTCTTATTTCACATTATCACAGAAACAGTGCAGTTCACTGCTCTTTCCTTACTGGGAACACAGTAGCTGTAAGAGTTTTGTTCAGTTGCAGAAACATTTCAATACTTATTAATTCCAAAGATCCGAACACCATGCAGCTGTGGCATTTTGGGAATAAGTACACTCAGGAGAGAAGCTGTGTTTAGGATGAAGTGAGTTGGATCATACTTCGTATAGAAACTTGCCAGAAAGTATCTGCAGAGATAAAAAGTTAGAATACACATTGCATCCCAAAATGAAATTATCTAGAATTGAAAAATATTATAAAAAAGGGACCACTAAACACAAATACATAAAAATAAAATCATTTTGATACTAAATCAAAACATTTTGATCTGGAGTTTCAAAAATGAGGTGCACATCTTACATTTCTGCAGTGTGCATAGAAGCAAGCTGATGTTTAGCATCCTTGAAAGCAGACAGCTTTCAAATAGGTTCCATACACCTATGAGATGTCAAGTGTAGATCTGTATTCAGTGTAGTTCTAAAGAAAAGACCTGGTTTTAAGCACCTGCTGTATTCCCAAGGTATTCTGTGGCTCAGCAAAGGCCACCAACGACTGGTGCAGAGCTTTGGAAACCAGCTTTTCCACACATACATGAATCAGCATCTTTGAAAGAAGCACATATTCAGTTGCCCTTCTGATGCTATCATCTTCTTGCTATAGCTGAGCAGTCTATAACCAGTCTAACTGGAACCCTGAAAAAGATCTTTTCCTCTAACTTTATAGTCTCACAAAGGGAGACATTTTGTATAATATGGTTAGAAAAGAACAGTTACCTCCACAAGTAAAAACATCTGTCAGAAGATTGTACATGTCTTTTTCACAACTTTCTAGTGTAAGAAATTCTGTAATCTTCCACTTAAACCATATTCCTCAACTAAAAAAAAAAATATTGAAAAACTACTTAATGTGCATGAGTGTTTTACCTGCATGTAGTATGTCTGTGTACCACGTGCATGCCTGGTACCTGCAGAGAACAGAGGAGGGTACCAGATCTTCCCACCTCGCAAATGGTATTACAGACAGCTGTGAACTGCCATGAGGGTGTTGGGCATTGAACCCAGGTCCTCTGGGAAGAGTAGTGCTTTTAACTGGTGGGCATTCTCTACAGCCACTATTTCTCAATTTTTGCTGTAAAAATCTTTCTTCATGCTTTCACAGACTTGAAGACTGTTTTATACTTTTCACCATTGAACAGAAGGGCATTGTCCATTGTATTCAGTAAGCCAACTGACTTGTTGCTAATGCCTGTTTAATTTATAATCTGGCAGAAGGAAAGGATACATCTTGGCATGTTTTTACCTTATCACACTTTCTTTTAATGGAAATTAGTAACATGTGAATGGAGTATATGAAAATTGCCCTACTCTTAAAATAACCTAGACGATTCTAAGGAAATGCAATTCCAGGTAGAATCAGCATAAAACAGTTTATTTGCTAAGGTTTACATTAGAAAGAGACCTGCAACAGAAGACAGAAGTTTCTGTTTAATCCAGGCTCTTGATTCAAAATAGCCACAAGATCTTTACCAATCTAACAGATTGGAATCTGTCCCTTTTTTCTTTCTTTTGAGATGGGCTCTAAGTAGCTCTAGCTGGTCTAGAACTTGTTATGTAGACCAGGCTGTCCTTGAACCCATTTGCCTCCATAGTCCTCGGATAAAGGATGTGCTACCCACCCAGCTGGCTTGGTGTTTCTTTATCCAAAAATCTGTGGTAACAGCATGTCACACCCACCTGATAAATTAAAGCAAATATGGAAGTACATTTGAAAATGATCAGGGCTGGTGATGTAAGTAACTGACTTAAGACTTCAGGGCACCCTGGGTTTGACACAGGGCCACAAAAAGAAAGAGAAAAAAAATCAATACTATAAAGATGGCCTAAATGATACTTTCAGTTATGCAAGGAATTTAATCAGAATGTTTGAAATCATAACTGTGGGTCAAAATTATATTTTAAAAACCAGAAAGACTGTATATAGATAGACCTTACCTGACTTTTTGGTATATCTCTAATTGAAAATTCATTATATGTCAAGGATTTTTATGTATATTAAACTGCAATCTTCTATGTTTTACAGAAACCTAAGGGTTTCAAGAAAATGACCAAAACAAAGCCAACAGGGGCCAGAGAAGTATCCTAGTCTATAGCACGTGCAAGGCCAATGTCATATAGCTTAAAACCAATATAGCCCACACCTGTACTAAGGACGTCTAACTGTCTTTCCTGCTATTACATTTACTTTTGTTAATTATAAAGACATTTTCCTCTTGAGTTTAATTTTACATGAGATGAAACCAACTCATTTCCATAAAATCTGATAAATATGAAAGGAAAAGGTCTATTGCTTTATGATCCTCTCTCTTGAAAATGTCCTCACTTATGAAAACATCTATCTAAAACTTATCTCTCTTAGAAAATCTTTTCCCTTATTCTAGACTGCATTGATTCTAACATGGATGTAGTTTTATGCATGAAGCTGTATGCAACAGTGTTAGCAATCTATGTACTTATGAACTCTTAAAAGGGAAAATATGCATTTCTATTACTCAATTACCCCTACATAGAGCCAAGGGAGAAAAAGATGGTATTTCATTTAGAATCAATTTGACCAAAAGCACAAAAACAGGGCTATACACAAAACATTCAAGAAATACTTAGGTAGAAACTGGGTAGGATAAAATATTCAAATGGAGGGAATAATGATGTAGGTACTGGGAGGAAAGCAGACACCAGATTCCAATAGATGCTTTACAAATAATTATCTGACTTATTTCTTAGAGACTCAAGATTAAGTCAGGTACCATTATTAGATTTTGGGGGAGGGGCTGGTATGGGGCACTGATAAAAGCTGCATGTAGCTCAGGACAGCTTTCAACTGGCTGTGCAGGTGTGGACAAGTTGTTGAACTTCCTGTCTTGACCCCCTGAGAGCTGGGAGTACAAGTGTGCACTACCATGCCTGGTTTTACGTGAGGCTAGGAATCAAACTCATGGCCTGTACATGCTGAGCAAGCCACTGAGCTACATACCCAGCCATTGTCAGAATTGTACATGCAAGCACACCAGGCATATTAGATCATACAGGATTCAATGCAGGTCAGTCTCATAACTGAAGTCTGACCTCGATGTTTCTAAACCAGTCTTTTCTCAAGAAGCTTGTCCTAAGCCATCTGAACAGAGATGAGTAGCCAATAAAATTATCATCATCATCAAATCATTGCTTAGGATGATTAATCTGACATGTAATACAGAATATGATAGGGTGTTTATAATTTCCTTATAAGAAACAAAGACACAATGTATTTGATTTATGAAGCTTAGAATGTTAAGATTCACTGATGAACAGTATAGCTTCTAGCTATATTGATTCAAGTAAAACTGGTTTGTTATCAACTTGCTAAAAATTATGCCTGTGCCTTATGACCCTACTTGTGGCAGCTACTTACTGATAAAAATTCTTAATAAAACACTGTTTTGAAATTCAATTAAATCTGATAGATAAACACTTTTCTCCTATCCAATCCATTATATCTTAACTTTTCTACCACTTACAGAATTATTGGAGAAATTGTGAAAAATTTCCGAGAAGATGTAAACTGTACTCCATAGTCGAGCTGTTCCCAGTGGGTTAGGAGCCTTGCTCTACCCTGATCGGGAGTTTCAAAAGGCGTTCCTTTCACTGCATGCAAAAACACATACATCCCCTGAAAAGCAAGCAACAGGGTATCAAACACAGTTTATCCTTGCAAGTATGTATCATGATGGCTCTAGGTTGTTGGTGAGTATATGATTTAAATTAAGGACAAGTTAGGTTTTCATGTAATAGTGAAAAATTATAGTCAGTATCTATGTAGTATAAAGCTTTCTGGGGTACATAACTATTATTTGGTTAAAACCAATACAAGGGGAATCAAAAGTAACATGTTTCCATAAAATAAATGTTAGCATACACTACATCTATGTTTATTATTATTGCACTGTTCACAATAGCAAAGGAACAAGCCTAAATGCTCATCAACAAAGTAATGAATAGAGAAAATGTGTATTTGTACCCCTTAAGAGTTTTATTCACTACTAATGAGTAAACAAACGTGTGTGTGTTGTGCATCTAACTGACAAAAACAAGGTAAATCCTTTAGGGAAGAAGTAACGAGAGGAATGAGAGGAAGATAGAACATTGCATGTTTTCTGGCATGCAGCAGACTCTAGCTCTAAGTATAGACACATATGTAGAACATGAAGGAAGTAGGAAAGGGATGATGAGGGAAGAGGAAGGGCTGAGAGGGAGAAAGGGATGAAAGAGGGCTACTACAAGGGGGTGGGGAAAATGACAGATATGCGTATTTTCTCTCATATTAGGAATATACACTTGGCGACGTGAAAGCAGAGGAGGTTGTTGGGGAAAAATGGGATGGCTGGTGGGGTACAGGGTGGGGACAATAGGAACATGGCATCAGTATTCGCTGTAGAAGATGCCACAATGAAACTTATTATTTTGTACATCGATTTTAAAAACCTTTAGAATGTGTAATGAAATGGTAATTTGGACAGAAAAAAATTATTCAACAATACCTAAGCTATTGAGGAACGGATGCACATTCCAGAATACTTAACATTTAGTGAGTAGTTTATGTGTAGAGGACCTAGAACATGTATGCACACAAAACTGAGCAAGCTGGATCTCTAGTCTTGGAAAAATCGTCTTCTGAGGGATGATGAGACACAAAAAGAAGTAATGTGAGGTAGGGCAGAAACTGCTATCCAAATCACAGCCAGACCACTCAAAGTATATGGTCTCTTTTTTTGTTCAGGTTAAAGCTTGGATGTCACCACTCCAATTCCCTCATCCATGATGGCTCAGTTTCAGTGACCACTTCTTAATTAAACTTCATTAGTAATAATTAACCTCATTTACGTGCATGCATGGATCCCAGAGCAATGAACTGTATTGATAATTAACCTCCCATTTATGTGCATGCATAGATTTCAGTGCAATGAATTGTGTTATTTGCATGTCTGTTTTCCATTGGCCCCAATACATGAGGAATAGGACCTAGAATAGAGCAAGTATTGGACACACTGCAGGATGACATTAAGCCATGGTGTGTTTACATTATAAAAGGAAGCCACTTTCACATAGGCTAAAAGGAATAGTGAAACAGAAAATTAACCTCTCAAAAATTTAGACCTAGTTCTGCCATTTGGGGGTGATAATACTACCTCCAAGAGTTAAAAAGGTCATGAATTTAAGATGGAAACAGTGTAAATAACAGTATTCATGTATACAATTTTCAGAAAAACTTGAAAAGTTTAATTCAACTACATGTTTAAAATGGGTAGATTTTGGTGTACAGATCACTTATCACTAAAGCTGCTGTGGCTTGGTGAAGCACCTGGCATGCGTATGCTAAAATCCACCCTAGGTTCATCCAAGCACCCAAAACTAAAAACCAGAAAGGAAAGTTTTTCATAAAGTAGAAACTAGAAATAAATTGTAAAATATTAAGAAAACAAAATCAACAAGATAATCAGAGACAAACTGGGAAAATGGATTAAAACTCATGAAATGTAAAAATTTTCTATAGTCTTCTGCACTAGTTAATAGACAATATAATTTTATTTTGCTTTAATGTATGTGCATGCGGTTTTTATCTTAAACATAATAAAAGAGGTTAAAATAATTTTTGATTAACTATTACTGTTTTATAAGGAAAAAAAGAACTATTCCATAACATATTATCTGTGAGAATATAGGAAAAAGAACAATCCTTTTGCTATTTTCTTCAAACCACACTGCACTCACCAGTGTTTAAAATGTGATACTCAAAAGCTTACCCCTCTCAGTGGAAAATAATAACATCTGCACTTGTGTATATTTAGCTCTGTGATGGTGTCTGCGTAGCATGTGTAAGGTTACGGGTCAATTCCCAGCAAAACACACACACACACACACACACACACATGCACGTGCCCGCTCGCCATTTTTAGTGACAATCTTTTCTCTTAGTATGCTCACCTTTAGTACCTTTTATACAAAAACATTAATGATCATTATTCATAAACCAAAATAATTAGGAAAATAAAATACATATCTGGTGTACTAGCACTTAATAGTTACTGACTCAAAGAGAATTTTCATTCATAATCTTCAAGAATGAACTGTAGTGTGGCATGAGGAAAGGGCTCTTGCCGAGGACCAAGGTTGGTTCTTAGCACCCACATCAGGCAGCTCACAGCTGCCTGTAACTGCAGCTCCAAGGAATCTGACGCCCTCTTCTGGCCTCCACAGGCATCTGAACGTATATATGAATACACAGACATACATGAAAATAAAATACATCTTAAAAAAAAAAAAGAATGAACTGTAGCATCAAATAAAAGATATCACTGTAGGCTCTAAAAAGCAGTGCAGGTTTTCATACTACACCAATTGGCTCCACTTTTGCATGCTTAAAAGCATTCACAGTTCACACTTCTAATAGGTTGAAATGTAGGCTGAAATATAAGCTATTTTCAAAGGCATCCTCAAGTTGCAGTCATGTAATTGCTATATTTACGGCTAGTTAAATTTAGGTTTTTAGTGTGGTGAACTAACAATAAATGCGAAACATGATTTCCTTATTGTGCCCACTAGTCAATCAACATCAAAACAAGGGAGGTGGGAATGGAAATGGCATCTATAATACATTTAAATATTATTTATTCAATAAGTACATACAAACACACACACATCATCATCATCATCATCATCAGAGACTGCAGAAATTAAAATACAAACAAGCCAGATGTGGCAGCTCAGTCCTGAAATCCCAGCACTTGAAAAATTGAAACATGATGAATGCCAAGAGTTCAAAGCCAGCCTGGGAACAGAGTAAGAGCCTGTTTCAAAATCCAAAGTAATTATAAAACTATGCTGAACATATAATAGAATGCAGAGGATCCTACAGATTCCCAGAGGATGTGAAACTCGAGTAGTTCTGCTGGAGAGGAATCATCGAGGCAGAGTGAGGAACAGGAAGAGAAAACCTGAAGCCAAGGCAAAAACATAACAACAGTATTGTTTTTCCAAACTGTGAAACACAGCCTGTATTTCAATCAGGGGCTAGATGACCAGAGATAGACTTTCTGTCTCTGTACTCAATAATTATTAATTATGCCACACAAGAGCTTGGGATTATACCATAAACACAAAGAAGAATCCTTGAAGGACTTACAAGCAGGCCATGTGTAGATACACATTTAAAAAGTGTTTCTAAGTCAAATCTGAATAGGGGAGGGTAGAAAAGAGCCATATGAAGAGGAACACTACTGTAATAATTATCTGATAAAGAAATGAGGCTAGAGGCAAGTAAACAGTGAAATAGTAAACAGGGCTTACACAGGAAAAAGCACTTATATAAAGCAAAAGTGGCCATATCTCCTACTCAAACAGGGCCAGGCTCCCGCCTAACTCTCTTGGAGTGGCTATTACTAGTGCTCGCTTTGCTCATGGAAAGATCAGGGTGACATTATACTGCTTTACCTTTGAAATTCAGTAGTCCAGTAGGCAGTAAAGCCTTTAGATGAACTCTGGAAGGAAGGCAGAGGAGAAGACTGTATGTGCTGAGAGTTAAGTCAGGACCATGATTTTAGGTGCTGTTTGCTTGCTTTCTTCAAGGTGATCTAAATACAAGCATCTTTCTACAGATATAAACTGAAAGTACAGGTAGGCAGAATGATCTATATAGAATACAGAGCATAAAAAAGATTAAAAAAGGGGGGGGAACCCCCGAGTGATTAAAGGACAGATAAAAAGAAGACCCTACAAGAGGCAATAAGGAAGACAACCAGAGGTATACCAAGGACAAAATGATCCCACAGAAGCCAAAACAAGAGTTCTAGTCAAAAGGAGACGACCAATGTCAAGTATTTCTAGAAATCACTATTTAAAAACTATTCACCATTGGTGCTACGCACCTTTAGTCCCACTAACTTGGGAAGATGAGGTGGGAAGATTATTTGAACCAAGTAGTTCAAAGCCATCTTAGGCAACATGGTGAGAATTCCATCTTTCCCTCTTTTTTAAACAAACAAAACCAAACAAACAAACAACAAAAAAAACAGGGTCTCTCTGTGTAGAGAACTTGATATGTAGACCAGGCTGGCCTTGAACTCACAGAGATCCACCTGCCTCTGCTCAGCTAGTCCTGGGATTAAAGGTGTATGCCACCTCCATGGGTGATTCCATCTCTCAAACAAGTAAATACAACAGCAATGCTGTACCAGAGTTCATCACTTAAATGATACTTATTTCCACAAACACGTTATCCTGATCATCAACTTCAAATACATCTATATATAAATTAACCATAACATATAAAAACCCATTTCCTCTACTTTTTTGTTCTCCTCTCTAACAAGTATGCAATCAAGTTCTACATTACCTGCATCTTTCCCTTTCCATTCTACATTAGTAAGCACTTCAAAGTTAAGAAAAGTCAGGGTGTTGTGTGGGTTTTTTCCCCTAACAGTCAGTTTCCAAGGATGAATAATATGCTCAGTAATCAATGAAGTCTGTAATAATCTCTAATGCTAATGCATACTGCTAATACAAGAGTGTGAAAATCAGTAAGAAATATTTAATAAGATGCTGAATGTGATTAAACTTAAAATGTTTATATTGAGTAAAGAAGGTATACTTAAGTAATTTAGAGAGACATTGCAAGAATTCAAACCAAAGATCTCTATTAGACTTCAATTAAACATAAAACAATTAATGTTCAAGTATTCTAGTGAATCAATATATAATAAGCCAAATTTCAATGTTGTAATTTTTATTAAAATGGCAAACAATGGGAGAAGAAATTCTTAGAAAAAAAGGCCTAATGTTTAAGTGTGATAGAAAAAAAAATCCTAACCAATATTAAAATCCTTCAAAATTAACTCACAGTATCTCAAGTCACTGAATTACACATTTATTTATGTTTGCACGCTGAGTATGGACATGTACATTTTAAATAGGACTTTTTTTTTTTTTTTTTTTTTTTTTTTGGTTTTCCAAGACAGGGTTTCTCTGTGTACTTTTTGTGCCTTTCTTGGATCTCACTCTGTAGACCAGGCTGGCCTGGAACTCACAGAGATCCGCCTGCCTCTGCCTCCCGAGTGCTGGGATTAAAGGCGTGCGCCACCACCGCTGGGTTTAAATAGGACTTTTATAGCATAGAATATACAGTTGTTAACAAAATCCCTAAGGTGTTGGGCTGGAGGTGTAGTTCAGTAGAGCTTACCTGGCACGCGCAGGGCCTTGAGTTGAACTCCCAGGACTGAAGAGCTATGCACCTTCCAAACACCACTAAGTTACAGTTTTATTTACAATGTATTACAAACCTTCATGTTGTCATGAAAACACCAGTCATTTATCTCCACAACATTTCTCATCTTTCCAAACTAAAGATCTGTATTCATTCAACAGCATTTCACTGCTGCTCTCCCTTAACAGCCCCACCCCTCCCCACGCCCGGACAAATACAGAACCTTAGATTTTCACATGTTTAAAATAAGACGGAATTCTTACCAGATTATGTATTATGTTCGTTAAGGTCCAAGCAACAGGAACACTGAAGAAGGGGATGCTGAGTAATACAACATGAAGCAAGCCAACTCCCAAAGCGTATGTCAACCACATACCACGGCTGTTCATTACACGAGTATTGGGGTTGACCTCACTGTGGGCAACTCCAACATTCATGTTTGCGCTGTAGGAAAGAAACAAATCAACAATGCTATGAGCTAGAAACCTAAATACCCACACTTCCTCACTCTGACGTGGAACACACACCTCCAACATACACTGTCTACAGATGCTGATGTAAGCAATACGGAATCCTCACTGACTGACACTTCAGTCAGGCAGACAAAGCTTATCTG
>CABHPQ010136449.1:0-15075 GCA_902168405.1 Peromyscus aztecus
ACGAACCTTTGGATAGCAAGAAGAAATGAGCTATGGAGGAAAATGCTAAGTTGATCTCAGCAATTGGCCATTGTCATACATGTTCTGTGTACATACAGGCCTTCTGAAAAGCAATTGTCTCAGACATGTGGAACTAACAGGCATCAGCACTGCTGTCTGGATGCAGTGCAATGCAAGGTTGACCTGCTTAGTAATTTTTACTCCAACCCTCCGCTGCTCTAAAGAAGGCCAAACAAACAAACAAACAACAAACAAAAAGATGTGTTTAATGAAAACAGCAAGTAAGCTTCTAAACATATTGTAAATGGACCACGAGCAAACATCTGGGAAGAATCACTTAACTATGGAAATTCAGTGCTTAGAAATAAGTCATCGGAACAGCAATAGGCACAGACAGGATCAAGGCATTTACTGTTATCAGAATTTAGGAATATGACCCTGTGCCGCAGGGTGAACAGCGCTGCATCTTAACCTGCCATAAAAGTGAGCAATGTTCATTCTCTTGGCCAGCCAGGTTCAGCGCTTGCCCTCTGGTGTTTCTCCTGTTATTGCCTAGAAGAGCCACTTCAGCTGTTAATAAGAGAGTGCAAAACGGTGCTGATTCTGCCGACTGAAGATGAGAGATGGCTTAAGCCTCCATTGTCTGCAGGAATTGCCTTCTTCTAAACTATTCTTTTCCATTTTTTCTCTCACTTTTAAAATTTGATGACTGAATTAAAATTAACTCGGTAAACTTAACAAAGGATTCCATCCATCTTTCAGAAGGGTCTAACTGTGACTGGAAATCGATGACATCTAATAGGCATCTTCCGGAAAGGTGTCAAAGAGATGACGGGGAATGCTTTTGTGGGAGGGGGCGCAAAATGGACATCAGACTCATCTCCAAGATAAAGTGATCACAGAAAGTGGTGTGTGATCTAAGTATGTCATGTAGAGGAGAAGCGGGGGGTGTCAAGGAGAAAGTCCTTGGGGCTGTTGAGACAGTGTTCAAAAGACATACACATGGAAAGAATTGGTACGACCAGAAAAGCTGTGACCTGATGGTGTAAGGGACCGTAAAGAACCCATTGGAACAGGATTCAGCATTTCCCCATCCTGTGTCTGGCTGTGGTGACTGGGAAAGCATTCTGCTTCACAGGCTTAAGGTTCTTGGAACTCACCAGGTAGCCATGTAAGAGAATTGATTGCTAAATGTGAAAAAATCCTTTTGCAAATAACTCAAGAGCAATGCCCCGATCACCACGGGGAGATGCTCTTATTACTGTTTATACAGATGGAGACAGTCTGATACAAGTCATGCACCATGCTGGGGGAGGCACACTTAGGAAGTGGCCACACTGAGATGACGTCAAACTGCAACCTCTGGGATAGAGGTTCCCACAGCTTTCATTCTGACCAGTGGCTTCCTGCAGTCATGTAGGAGGCAGACACATACAGGCACATCATCTACGAGAGAGAAAGTGATGGGTGTGACCGCCCGGGAGAAAGGATGTTCACTGTGCCTAGGGTCAGGACAGTAGGTCACAGGATCATGTAATGACTGCGAAGGCACTGTGGTGATATTTTATTTGTTCTGAAATGTGGTGATGTTTTGTTTGTACGTTAATAAACAAAGTTTGCCTGGAGATCGGAGGAAATAGCAAGCCATTTTAAGTAAACAAAGAAGTCAGGCAACGGTAGCACATGTCTTTAATCCTATCACTTAACAGGAAAGATCTCTGTGTGTTCAAGGCCACACTAGGGAACAGAGCCAAGGGTGGTGGTGACACACACCTTTAATCCCAGTACCAACCATAGAGTTCTCTCTAAAAAGAGAAAATGGGAAGCATGCCTACGTGCTGTGGGTGTGTACCTCTCATGGAAAACTGTTGACATGAATTGGAGAAGTGGGTAATGTAGGTTGATAGGTAGCAAAGTAGAAGATGAGCTTGGAGCTTTCCTGCTAACCCAGGATTCTGCATCACAGGTCTCTGCCACAGCAAACAGTGCCAAAAATAAATTCAGGCTACCCCAGGATGTCAGTCCCCCTTGGCTCTGTGTATGACCTTCATTCTCCATGGCACACCTGCCTCCTCTCCTCTCCTCTCCTCCCTTCTGCTCCCCTCCCCTTCCCTGCCCTCCCCCCTCTCCTCACCTCCTCTCCTCTCCCCTCCACTCCCCTCCCCTCTCCTCTCTCCTCTCCTCCCCTCTCCCCTCCCCTCCCCTCCCCTCTCCTCTCCCCTCTCCTCTCCTTCTTTCCCCTCCCCTCTCCTCCCTTCTCTCCTTTTCCCTCCCCTCCCATCCCCTCCCCTCCCTCTCCTCTTCCCTCCCCTCCCCTCTTCTCCTCTCCTCTCTTCTCTTCCTCCCTCCACTGGATTCTCCAAGTCCCTCCTAACTACTTGAACTGCTTTGTCTTGCCACCACCTGTCTCAGTTATGCCTCTGAGGAAAGAGGACCTCATACAATGTGAACCCATTGCCACAGATGTCTGCATGTATTTAATGTCAGTTAACACTGAAATCATTCTGAATTTTCCCTGATTCAGACCATATACCCACACTGATTAAAATGCAGTTTAGAGATGAAAAATTAGAATATGGAGAAATCAGGAGGCTGGGGGGAGAGTCCTTTGTGGGCCACATGTAGTAACACTGGGGCCGACAGACATGAAAGCGGACAGACAGGATTCAAACTAATGGAACCCAACCAGTGGCAGCTGAATCTAGGTGACGATTCTTGAGAGCTGAGTTAGAGCTGGAGACTCCCAGATAGGCCTTCATTTGCTAGACAGCTCCATTTTCATGATCACATTTAAAAAATGAGCATCATTTTACAGAGAGGAGGATTTGATCCACGTTAGTTTATTTATAACACTTAAAGGACAAATAAGCAACAATGTGTGGGTACCCTTCTACTCTACACCCCACTTCACGGCTACCCGCAGCACACGTCACTGAACATCACTACTCAGGGACTCTGGAGATGATTTTAACACCGCCATGAAAGCTGGACGAGTTTTTGCACTGAAGGCATTTTTGTGTTAGGCTCCCTGTGTGTGCCAAAGAATTGTTTTTAATGCATCACTTTAGTATTTCTAAGAATTGAGCGCCACCTGCTGGTCAACTAGAAGATTGCTAAACCGCTGTAAGCATAGGGTTTGTTTACTTTCCTTAACCAGGCCAAGAAATGAAAATTATTTTCAAGGGTTGGAGAGGTGAGCAGTTAAGAGCACCGGGTGCCCTTGCAGAAGACCAGGGTTTGAATTCAAACACCAATAGGGTTTCTCACAACTGTCTGCAATTCTAGTTCCAAGTGATGTTACTTCCTCTAGCCTCTTCCACCTAAGCAAAACACTTACACAGGTCAAAATAGATAATAAATCCTTTTCAAAAGTAAAGAAGAGCCGGGTGGTGGTGGTGCATGTCTTTAATCCCAGCACTCTGGAGGCAGAGGCAGATAGATCTCTGTGTGTTCGAGGCCAGTCTGGTGTACAAAGTGTTATACAGAAAAACCCTGTCTTGAAAAATCAAAATAAACTAACAAGTAAATAAAAATAAAGAAAATTATTTTCAGTTTCAAAGAATAATAGTCACCTAGGAATCCACATGATTTCTGTGAATTCCTTTTCATGTCCTGCAAACGGATGTTTATTTACAACATGAATAATCTTCATAATAACAACAGGACCCTTTCACATTTATTACAGTCCCAGATACTCTCTGACCAAAGACCTGCCCCTGGCTCTAGGTGCTAGACAGCTGTGTGTCACTGTACAGGTAGATTTTAAAAAACTCACGAGTAGAAACTATAGGAAGGAAATAACATGTACATCGAGCACACATGTTCTCTTGTGATCACTCTTTAAACCAGCAGTTCTCAACTTGTGGGCCATGATCTCCAGCAGAGTCTCAGATCACGTATTTACATTACAATTCACAGCAGTAGGAGAATCACAGTTGTGAAGTAGCAATGGAATAATTTTACAGTTGGGGGTCAGCACAACATGAGGAACTGTATTAAAGGGTTGCAGCATTAGGAAGGTTGAGAACCACTGTAATACACCAACTCCTTGCACAGCCCTGTATTGTGTATCCTGGAAGTGTAGAGATGATTGAAAGCATATGAACATATTGCAGAGATTCTAGGCAAACACTGTGCCGTGGACATCTGGGGTTTATGAGGGACAGCCCTGGCTTGGGGAAAATTCTCTCGTTGGTTCCTGGAGCAAGCCTCTTGGGAGAAGGAAGAGCTGTTCCTTCCTCAATGGTGGAAAACACAATACAGCACTCATCTACAGATAAGTGACTAAATGTGAACACTCTGTCCACCTGTGCAAACAAGCCTATACCAAGCAAGCAGGCAATTAGCAATTCAAAGTTAGTAGATCTGTTTTTAAGTTTTCCCACTACTAAAATCGATGTCTTCATACTTATTGCTTAGAAACACTATACTAAGGTCCCCCAACTTACAGGGACTTACACTGATTTTGAAAATGGCAGTGCTCTGTGTAAAATTTCTAAACTAGGAAAAACCTTGACGAATGTCTTCCTCATCCAAATATCTCTAAGCCCGTTCCTTACCAGCAGTGAATGGTGTCATCTGCCACAGCCAACTCAATAGATTGGAGACTTAAGTCACTACACTTAAGTTTTAAGCTTTTAATTTCTGGCACCCATAAAGAATGCACACATTGAGTCTCTGAATTACAGGGTGTGGGCAGACACGTCATTCCTGCCAGAATGCCCTCCCCCAACAGAAGGAGGAACACTCCCCCAGTGAAAGAGATGATGGGAATTTGAAGCAATTTCATGACTTTATATTCATAAACAATGTCTATTTAGTGGCATAAAATTATTAAAGGAATGATCAGCAGTCTCTAGGTATTGAGAGGAGTGTGTTCTCTGAAGTTTTCTTCTGTGTAAGAGGAATAATAGAAAGGTATCTTTTTCCAGGACTTTCCAAACATGCACACGTCAGATAGCATAATCATATGAAGGTTTAAACGGCTGGAATGGTGCCCGGGCTTGGGAAACTTTTTTTTTTTTCTTTTTTTTTTTTAAATTTCCAGGTGTTCCTGTGTACTGCTAGGCTTTGTGGAAAAAAAAAAAGAAAAAAAAAAAACCAAAAACAAAAAAGCCACCTCCTCTTGCCTGGCAGAATAGATCAAAGGCTCTAAGCAAAATTCTAGGGATTGAAGATTGACGTCTGGGAAACAAAGTAAACACTAAGTTAAATAATGAACTTTAGGAGCCAATGAGTTAGAACACCCTGCCTTACAATGAGAGAGATCTGCTAATGAAGGATCATGGTCTGGACATGTAGAGATGGTTGCTGAGAAAGAACCACAGCCTTCCCGCATGTCACCAAGCTGAGAAGCATTCCAAACGGAAGCCATGCACTTAGTATTCATCATGGCATCCTCAATGGATGTCTTTCACACCTCTGTAAAATCTAACCTCTCTTTTCCACTTCCACCACCAACAGGTGACTGACTCCACACTATTCAGTTGATATGTGAAATCAGTATTAAAAGCTTGACAAGGAGCTGGAGAGATGCCTCAGTGGTTAAGAGCACCTACTCATTTCCCTGCAGACTCAGGTTTGGTGAGCATCCATGTAAAGCAGCAGATAACTGCCTGGAAATCCAGAAGGGTCCCCTATGCCTTCTTCTGCCTCCATGGGCGCCTGCACACAAGTGGTCTACACACAGAGATAAATACAGACAAATTCAAAATAGAATCTTCCCTAAGAAGTTAACAGAGGAAATAAGAGTATAAAGCAGGAGCTGATTAATGAATCATTGCCATGAGTCATCTGAGAATCTCATGAAAACTTGTATTTACCAACCCAACCCAAGAGCTTTGGGCTTAGGACTAGGGTGAGCGTTGGAGCAGGGATGTTTGGGGAATTTGTGAGGTTATGAACTATTTGTGAGGTTACATTTGGGGAGCTAAATATTATAGCCTGTATATTTTGAAGTTCAAAATTACACTCACAAGCTGCCTAGTTAAGGAAACTTATACCTCCTTCCTTGACAGAGAAGCATACACAGTTATTTGCAAGGAAATGTTATATCATCAGAACTATTTTAGTTTTTTTTCTCATTTTATTTTCAGTTCTTTAAAATGTCATATACTGTATTTTGATCATATTACTCCTCCCACAATTCTTTCCCAATTCATAGCCCCCTTTCCTACCCTCCCAACTGTGTAAGTTTTTAAAAAGTCCTTCAAAAGCAATTTGTGCCATCCAAATGTTCCTGGACGTACAGTTTTATACTGGAAAGTGATTGATTTACCAGGGACTACATTCTTACAGAAACTGTCTCCCTCTCCTAGTAGCTAATAAATGCCAGTGGCTCCATGGGTTTGGGAAGGACTGTGTGCCCAGCTCCTGTCTCCTTGCTGGCATTTGGTATGACTTGGGCTAACAGCGATTTTGTACATTCTATGAGCTTATGTATGCATTTCCCCATGGTATCCAGAAGGTAATGTCTCCCTGTAGTTATCCACCCTCCGGCTCTTAGAATCTTTCTGGCCTCTTTCTTATGTAATAATCCCTGAGCCTTAGGAGAGAGATTGAAGTTTATGTGTTCCATTTTAGGGCTGAACATCCTGCCGTCTCTTAGTCTCTTAGTCTCTGTACCTTGGCTAGTTGTGGGTCTCTGTATTCACCACTATCTACTGCAAACACCACATACAACCACAGAATGAATAAATCATACCTACAGGCAACACCAAAGCTACCTATCACAGTCATCATACACCTAAAGTCACGTACGCAAGAGTCCTAGTATTATGAGTTCATTTGCATAAAGCTTAAAATAGGCAATAAGCCCTAATTTTAGGATTAGTATTTTAATAGTGAGTCCCTTGGGTTAATGAGTATAAGTGGGCTCCTGGGGGATTCTGGATCATAATCCTGTTGTTTCTCAATCAAGTCTTGTTTGTCTCTGT
The DNA here is from genome assembly GCA_902168405.1 of Peromyscus aztecus. Lineage (NCBI taxonomy): Eukaryota > Metazoa > Chordata > Mammalia > Rodentia > Cricetidae > Peromyscus > Peromyscus aztecus. The sequence goes on from CABHPQ010136449.1 coordinate 6,936, forward strand.
GTGCTTAACTTTGTGAAAATTTATTGGTTTTTCATACATAGCATATGTCTATGTTTAGACACATTTTTTTATGCAAGAATATGCTCTATCCCATGTTAGAATCATAGAAGTCAGGGCATCCATTGCCTTCTTCTGTCATGTAAAGATGTGCTGCATGCTGGGAACCGCTCCCAGTGGATGTTGGAGAGAGTCTTTGGTACATCATCTTCAGTGTTCTGAGCTGGAGAGAGAGTGATGTTTGGGTCCCTAGGACTCTGAAAACCCAGCGGAGGACCGTGGGTTGCACAGACAGGGTTCAGAGGCTCTATGCAAGTCATTCTGACCTCAGGGAGGCCTAAGCAAGAACAAGGCTAAACCTCAGGACATGAGATCATGGATCACCCCTACATATCTCTGGGGGGTCTGTGCTTGCGTGTTCCCCCAGTCTGTGAGGGCCCCATTCCTACTGAATCTGCCATCATTTCCCAGCCTTGTTCTGAATCCTGAGTGGATGACCCGCCCCCTTTTGCTTCTCCCTCCTCCTCCCCCTCTTCCTTATTATCAAGGCCACTCACTTTCACTTGTGTTACCAGCAAGTCTTTGCTATTAGCCAGCTCATTAAATCACAGTTCCCACAATGAGCAGATGACAACAGTCCACTCCAGTGTCACCGGTTTGACAATCTCTCCTGGCCTCTGGAGGCACTGTACCCACATGCCTAAAACCATTCATATTCACATAATTTTAAACACTCTTAAATACATAAATGATAAATAAATAGAAAGGAAACTCAGAAATTTGGAGCACTCTCACCATGGGCCCACCCTCCAAGTTCCCACTTAGTTTTGAGGGAGTCCCATTATGTGCCTGCTGGACTACTGGTGGAGCCCCAGTTTGAGAACCATTCACTGTCTTAGTGCTTACCGTGATGATGAGGATTCTGTTCTGTACGCTGTGATTATGTGTTGCTCTGATTGCTTGATAAATAAAGCTGTTTGGCCAATGGTGAGGCAGAATAAGGTTAGGTGGGACATTCTAATTGGAGGGAGAGGGAGGAGAAAGACAGAACAAAGGGGTTGCCAGCCAGACACAGAGGAAACAAGATGTAAAGGCAGACCTGAGAAAAGGTACCAAGCCACGTGGCTAAACATAGATAAGAATTATGGGTTAATTTAAGTGTAAGAGCTAGTCAGTAGTAAGTCTGAGCTAATGGCCAAGCAGTTATAATTAATATAAGCCTTTGTGTGTTTACTTGGGGGACGCAAGTGGGAGAGATTTGTCCGGAGCACTGGCCAGCAGGGATACAGAAAAACTTCCAGTTACACAGCGACATGCCTGTACCTTTTCTATTTTCCACAAGGATTCCTTGCTGTACGTTTGCCTTTTTTTCAAAAATTCTTGGACTCAACCAAGCAAGTAGAGATACAAGTATTGATGAAATAATCTTTCCTAAATTGTTAACGTCTGGTACCTTGCTCTGGCTTCAATTCTGGTATTAACTAAAGTACATACATTGCTTGCTCTCTGTTTACACCCTGTCTGTCAGCTCCTGATTAGCATCAGATCACAGATTTGTCATGTTCCCAGTGTACCCAGCAGGGTGGACTGTGGACTGCTCAGCTTCGCTGTTCTCGGCTGACCTTGGTTAAAAACCACAGAGTCTTTTTTTCTCTCCCGTGGGTGATTTGTTCATACCTACCTACTGCACCTGAAAAAAAAATGAAGCTTGCCTCTAGTTCTTGTACAAATCGAAAGGTATTTAAAAAGTCCTTCGATACTGACTTATCCCTTAAGTAGGCATCCCATGCTCCTCAACCAACATGTTCCTCCGACTTGGCTTCATGTCTGTGCCGTCTAGAGAACTGAAATACTGCTGCCTGTGAGCTGAGTTGTAGGCTCCCTTCCATTTAATGGGGGTAGTGATCCGTCAGGGATGTCTGCAAAAGCTCCCAGGGCATCATAGCACAGAGAAGGTTTGGATATGCTGGAGGACCTAGTTCTCTCTGGGAACTTCAAGAGAGGCACAGATATTCTTCCTGTGGGTAATTTTACCAAATCCCCATGCCTGCCTTACTTCTGTGTGCGCCTCCTGTTGAAGCCTTCCTTTTGCACCCTGAGACATGAAGATATAACAATCTGCTCTTTAAATGCATCACAAAACATTAACTCCATTCTGCATCTTGGATAGACCTTCACCAAGCCAAAAGTATGTGGGGGGGACTAATAAATGGCTCAGCTCTGCTTTTCCAGATACAATTGAATTGCTCCATAAGGATTTGTCAGAGTGCAGCGTCCTTGTGATTGACAGCTTGAACATGAGAGTTTGCAGTACATGTCTTCTTTGGAACCATTCTTTAATTATTGCTCTGTTTCTTCTAAGCTAGCATGTGAAGCAATGTGGTTTATTGCAGCCTTCTTCAGGTACATCACTTCTACTTGCTCTTCTTCCCCTCCTTCTCTGCTGCCTTCCCCACGTCCCCCATCCCCTCTTGGTGATCTCCCAGCTTCCCTCAAATAGTCCGTGCTTCTGTCTGTATGTCACATGTGTTCCATCGCTCTCTGTTCTTCCTCCTTCTGCACTCCCCTAAGACCTCTTTCTCCCTCTCAGAGTGGGTCCCGTTCTACCTGCAGTGTATGCACATGCACTTGCGCGACACAGACACACACACACACACACACACACACACACACACACACACACACACAATCTATCATCCATCTGTCTATCTATCACCTCTCTTTCTATTGACTGTCTATATGTATGTATTTGATCTATTGTATACATGTATATGTATTTCCACGAATGAGAGATAACCGTTCATATTTGTTGGACTGGCTTGTTTCGTTTAACATGATGATTGATTTTCAGTTGCATCCATTTTCCTGCAAATGTCGTGCTTTCATCTCCTTTTGTGGATGAAGAAAATTCCACAGTGTGCCTGTGCATTTTCTTACCCATTCTACTGCTGATGGACAGTCTTCTGTGTTAAAGGGGTATTTCCCTTGTAAAATAATTATACATACAAGAGTATCACTTTGATAGTCATAATAATGCCATCTAAGCTAAAAGAAAATAATGCATGCCTACTATCCCACTGGCTTGAAAAATAATGCAAATTGATTTCTGTCATATGAGACTCCCTGAAAACAGCTTACACTGAATAAATTAGAAACTGGCTGTAAAAAGAAAAGAATTCATTTCTACCTTACCCATGAAGTAAATACATGACACCTAGTACAACTCCCCATACCATAGGCAGGAGATAGTTCTCTCTCAAATAAGGGTGGCATCAGCAGGTCCAATCGCACCCTTTTGTCATTTCTTTGGGTTCTGTCCAGTATCCCAGAGTAACAAAGCATGGAAACTGTACCAGGCTTTTTCTTTTGGGCCACCAACCAGCTCCCAAATCATGACATGGAGTCTCATTATTAGTTTTGATTGCTCGGCCTAGCTTAGGCTAGTTCTTTTTCTTTAACTTAACCCGTTTCTCTTTATCTACCTTTTGCCTCAGGACTTTTTACTTTTTCTTGCTGTCTTGCTATCTCTATGTCTGGCTGGCTGGTAGCGACCTGACTTCTGGCCCTGGGCATCTCCTCTCTTGTCTTCTCTCATTCTTCCTTCTCTTATTCTCCTTCCTTCTCTCTTTTTGAGCCAAGATTCCTCCTCCTATTTATTCTCTCTCTCTATTCCAGCCTTGCCTAGCCCTCTCCTGCCTAGCTATTGGCCACTCAGCTCCTTATTCGATCAATCAGGTGCCTTAGACAGGCAAGGTAACACAAATGCAACACGTCTTTTCATAATTAAACAAATACAGCACAAACAAGTGTAACACATCTTTACATCATTAATAAAGGCAGCAGAAACAAATGTAACACATCTTTGCCTAGTTAAAATAATATTCCACCAAAGAAATGTGTTTTATAAATCACCATGGACAGTTAAGAACATAGCAGGCATTTTAGAAAGACATATTTCAACCCTGAGATTACAGTCAGAGCACTGGAGTTCAGTGGTTGATTGAACCTACAGATCTAAACAGAGTCAGTGTATGGTGGTATTGTGTTCCCCAAAATATTGTGCATGCTAATAAACTTATCTGGGGTCAGAGACAGAACAGCCACAATGTTAAACGTGAGGATAGGCAGTGGTAGCACACGCCTTTAATCCTAGCATTCCAGAGATAGAAATCCCTCTGGATCTCTGTGAGTTCAAGGCCACATTGGAAACAGCCAAGCAAGGTGACACACGCCTTTAATCCCAGAAAGCCAGCCTTTAATCCCAGGGAGTGGTGGAAGAAAGCAGAAAGGTATATAAGGCGTGAAGACCAGAAACTAGAAGCATTTGGCTGGTTAAGCATTTGGCTGGTTAAGCATTTGACTGGTTAAGCTTTCAGGCTTCTAGCAACAGTTCAGCTGAGATTCATTCTGGATGAGGACTCAGGGGCATCCAGTCTGAGGAAACAGGACCAGTTGAGGAACTGGCGAGGTGAGGTAGCTGTGGCTCGTTCTGTCTTCCAGTGTTCTTCCAGTGTTCACCCAAATAATTGGCCTCAGGTTTGATTTTATTAATAAGACCTTCTAAGATTCCTGCTACATCAGTGCCCCTTTGTTGTGTGGACAGCACAAGAAAAAATGAGGATTCAGATTATCATGTTATCAACCCCAAGCAATCTTGTTCCATGAAGCAGTTTAAAATAAAAGACCTGCTTAAAATATAAATATAGCTTTAAAGCACCTTCAAATGTTAAGGTTACCAGGCTCTTCCTCCATCACCTGGGGACTTCGGGTATACAGTGGCTAATTTGTGTGTAGTATGCGAGCATTTATAAAGCACTTATGTTCACATGTATTTGTTACCTTTAACCTAGTAAGGACTAGAGAAGCAGCACTTTATATGTTTTCAAAAAGCGAATGGGGGGCTGGATGCAGTAAGTTTTATTGGCGGTATTTGAGACAGTAGGGTTCCCCACACCCCCATCTGGGAGTCTGGAGATGAAACTCAACTGAGTGTAGGCAGGGACTCTTTCTCTCTTCTGACTCTTTCTCTTCTTGCTGGAGCTCATGGTCCAGGACCCCCTACTCCTTGGAAGGTGGGATTATGAGGCCCAACATCCTATTGCTGTGCCTAAATTCATGTCACTCTAGGAAATAAGCTAGACAAAGTGGTCACTGAGGGTGATGCCAGGCCCAGCATTATAGGTGGAAGAGTGGCTGTCACTGTTAGTCACAGAATAGCCCAGGGTGTCCTCTAGAGGGCCGTCCAAGGCTTCACTGCCTTCTTGATGCCATCCAACTTGGCAGCTTTCTCCAGGCAGCAGGTGAGATCCACGAAGGACACATTATGGGTAAGCACACAGAACACCATGCCGATGATCTTTCCTTTCAGCTCTGGGATCACATTGCCCACATCCATTTCTACTAGGTCTGCATGGCCCCACAGCTGTCTTGCCACAGTTTCCCAGAAGGTCCATCCGTGGGTCTTCTGGGTGGCTATGATAGCAAGGACTGTGGTCATAAGTCCCTCCAGGATGCCAAAGTTGTTACAGATGACCTTGGCTGGTGGTGAGTAATCAGTTGGTAGCTCAGGAAGCTTGCTAACAATCTTGACTGAGTTACCATATGTCTCATGGTACAGGAGCATCGCAAACACAGGGCCATCCACAGAAGGGGCAAAGACGATGACCTTTTTTGCTCTACTTCCTAAGTGAACCATTGGAACCTACTAGGTTTCCTAGTGGCTGTACCCAGAAGGACTGCATGGGAGGTTGATTGGACCACGGGCCTGGGTACCTGGTGTTTGTAAGGGTCTAACTAGCAAGGGGGAGATCTTTTGCTCCACCCCTTGGCATTGTTATAAATAGACCTTTGGAATAAAGCTCTGGGCTAGTGGATAAGCATCTAAGCCCACCTGAGTCTATCCTGTGTTTTCTCTCTGTTTCTCTCCTCATTATTTCTAACTAAGCCTCTTATCCCTCAATCCTCAAGAGTTCCTTGGGTAAATAAGTGTGGGGGTTGGTCCCTTACAGTGGACCGTAGCCTTCTCCAGGGAAGTGAAACCACTAGTAGATGCCACAAACATGCTTGGCGCCAGCTGCATATACACCATTTGGTATCATCAAGCTCTCACTGCTAGAAGATGGAGATGGTCTCCCTTGATTGTAAGCTATCTGTTTCCAGCTTTGGCTGTGTCATAGAACTTGTTGTAGGTCGAATTCTAATGGAACCCGAAGACCATGTCGTGGAGGTCAGGAAAGGGGTCACTGATTCAACAATATCCACTTTGCCGAAGTTGAAAGCTACCAGGTGACCATGAACCCAATATGACCAAATCTGTGCACTCTGAGTTTCACCATCACGTCTTGTAGATGAAGCTGGCATCTCAGGAGAAGATATGACTGTCTTTGGCTATGGGGAGGAGCAGAGAGCCTAAAAAGTATTTTTTTTTTCTGGGGAGTTAAGTGAATAATGCAAGCTCAAACAAGCCAGAGTTTATGAAACCAGGGAGTCACTCAGAGTTTGGGGCTGGGTCTTGACTGCTTCTAGTTCCCTGTGAAACAGGTAGTCGAGAAACAAGAGATAGAAAATGACTGAAATTCATACTCATCGTATTTCTGTCACTTCCATAAAGGGTCTTTAGTTTGTATCAATGTATCAAATTGTAAGTACATTCCTGCATCAGGGATATAAGCAGGTTGAAAAGGACAACGCTGGGACTGCACCCGAACTGTCTTCTGACCTTGTACAGGATTTTTACTAGCTTATGACAAAAAAAAAATCCACTTACCACACATTTAGGCATCTCTAAGTGACTGCTTCCCCTGATACCTGTGGGGAACTAACAGGTTTTCGTTAATTCTCTTTTGTCTTCCTTTGCTGAATCATGTAGTTCTTCCGGTTGGCCACTAGAGGGGAGCCTTTAGTTAGCATTGTCACATCTGCTCCATGGTGGGAGCTTTGATTCCAGCTGAAAATATTTCGTGTGTGCTTGAAGCTGTTTTCTTCAAATATATGAGGCACGGAGTAAGGACTCCATGCAGCCTGAAAGTCTTCTTTTACATGTCAAATACTACTTCCTCCTCCTTGTCCTCCTTCCTAGATCTTTCTTACAGATACTATTTATTGAACAAATTCATTTTTTTTTCCACTGTAGCCTTAAGTGATGGCCCTGTGAAGTCTTCCTTTTCACACAGGAGTCAAAAAGGTACAGTTTAAGGGTAATGTTTCTGGGGAAGAGCGGGGACAATGGACTTAGGGTTCTGCTGCTCCTTTTGAGACCAACGAGAAACTGGTATCCACGTAAATCCCAGAATTCCCTCTTGCACAGTAACCCAAACCACTCAAAACAGTAGTAGAGTCGCCCGGCACTGATGTATCATTTCCAAATGCATTTGTGGTCCTTCCAGACAATCCAACAAATGTCTTTTCTCTGATGTGCTGAAACGTTCTGATTTTTTCTAGCAAAACCAAAACCAACCAACGTCAATCAATTCACACAGGCTGTTTGTATGCTGTGTTCCAAAGGCTCTCTGTATTTGTCATGAGTCACCCAATTAACGTCACCTATAATTATTTCCTCTTCATTTTCCCTCCCCACTGACTGTTGATTCTCCCAATGCCACCAATTTCCTTAACTAGTTCACTTTAATAACAAAACCTGCATTTCAAGTTCTCCTACTTCCCACACCCAATAAAAAAATGAGATGCCCTTCTAGATTTTACTCAGTACTGCAAATCCTTTGACATGTTCTAAGAATTCTTCCTGTTCAGTTTTACCATAGTTCCTTAAAGCTCTCTTACTGTTGAACACAAGCTTTTCTATATGGACTCTGTTAAGATCATTTCTAGTAACTCTGCAATTGACCATTCTCCCAAACTGAAACACACTCCAGACTTATCAGTTGACCTGATCTCTTGGTGGCAGGAGGGGTGTTGGGAGGGCATAGTTACTTGAGGGTAAATATGAACTTTGGGACCCTGGACAACAACAGGAAGCTGGATTTCTGGCTGCTACCACATTAAACTTGGTTGAGGTTTTTTTATTGTTTGTGGGGTATGGGAATTTTATTTCCTGGAGTCTAGTAACAATTGGCAAAGATCCCCATTACACCCGCTGGGAAAAGCCCCAGGATAGATCCACAGCTATTGAGAATGCCCTGGAGAC
>CABHPQ010136451.1:0-12004 GCA_902168405.1 Peromyscus aztecus
ATCTCTCTCTATATATATATATATATATATATATATATATATATATATATACACATATATATGTGTGTGTGTATGTGTGTATGTATATATGGTATATATGTATATATATGAAATATAGATTATGTATAATTTCCTATAACAGTCTCATGTGGCACATATCTCAGGCCAGCCTCAAATCTATGGTGGTCCTCCTGCTTCAGCCTCCCAAACATGTGATTACAATCTTTTTTTTTTTAAAAAAGGATTTATTTTTATTTAATGTGTGCTTGCCTACATGTATGCATGTGTACCAGATGCATGCCTGGTGCCCACCAAGTTCAGAAGAGGAAATTGCAGATCCTAGAATTGGAGTTACAGACAGTTGTGAGCCACCATGAGGGTGGCTGGGAACTGAAACCCAGATTTCCTGCAAGCATTCTGTCGACTCATATACTCAACCTAGAGCCTGGCTTATTTTGCTAAGCAGGATGATCTCCAGCTCCACCCATTTTACTATAAATGACATAATTTCATTATTCTTTTAAAAATGGATTCATCACTTTTATCCATGTGTATATGTGCATGTGTATATGGGTGCCCATGGAGGTAGAAGCCAGAAGACAGCATGGATCCTCTGGAGCTGGAGTTACAGGTGGTTACGAGCTGTCCAGTGTGGGTGTGGGAACTGAACCCTGGGCCTTTTCAAGAATAGAATGCTTGTAACCACGGAGCCATCTCTCCAGCCCTTCATCATCCATTATGACTGACCATTACTCTATCATACATATACACTACATTTTCTTTATCCATTCACTCATTGATGGGTGATGGATTCACAACACGCCCCCATGGTTGGGCGTGTTTGTGCATGCCTGATGGACCTGGACACTTCCACCTAGCCAGTTCCAGGTCAAAACAGCCATTTCCGGGTCAAGGCATCTCGCATGACCAGGATCCCGTGACGTTACATGGTTGTATAAGAGCACGCTACGCAGTCATGTGATCTGCACATGCGTGGAGTAGTTACGTCGACCTGTGTACGCGTGTGTGCCACCCAGCCTTTATAAGCCGGCGCCATATTCCCGGCTCCTTCTTCTTCTTCTCCTCCACACACGTGTCTCTTCCACAGGCCTGAGCGCTTGTCTGTCCCTTTTATCTTAATAAAGCTCTTGTTAGTGGATTCTGTCGTGTTTCGTGGCATTTCCTCGCAGGGTAAGAGCGCCACTAATTAACTAACAATGGGTACCCAGGCTGATACTACAGTTTGGCTTTTATCAATAGTGCGGTAATTAACATGGGTGTGCAGTCACTGCTTCTGCATGCTGAGTTTGATTTCTTTGAATATCTGCAAAAATGGTACAGCTGGATTATAAGACAGGTCTGTTTATCTCCATATCCTCATCCAGCTACTTCCTCTCTCTCTCTCTCTCTCTCACTCTCTCTCTCTCTCTCTCTCTTGCTCCCTCTTCCTTCCCCACCTCTCATACGTGTGTTTGGTGTGTATCCATGTTTAGATGCATACTCGCATGTATAGGAACACTTATGTTAGCAAGTGCACATGCACATGGAGACCAGGGTTGACACAGAGTGGCTTCCTCAATCTCTCACCACCTTATTTATTCAGGCAGGGTCTCTCATTGAACCCATGCTTGCTGATTTCCTGTCTAACTAGTCAGCTTGCCTTGGGATGGGGACCCCCCCAAACTCCAGTCCTCACATGCAAGCTGCAAGTGTCTTATCCACTGACCCATCCTGTGTGTTTTTTTCATGGAAGCCATTCTGAATGGGGTGAGATGGAATCTTGGTGTCATTTTTTTAACTTCTCTGAAGTTCCTGTTTGTGTCTCCTGGGTGCTAGGGTTACAGAAGTTTATATGCGGTGCTAGGGATTGAACCCAGGACCTCATGCATGCCAGGTGAGCACTATATTAATTGAGCTGTAGCCCCAGATTTCACTGTTGCTTTTTTAAAAAAGATTAAATTTATTTATTTATTTATTTATTTACTTTGTGTGTGTGCCTGTACATGTGTACACTTATACAAAATACAGCATAACCTCTGGGAGTCAGAGGACAACTTACGGGAGTCAGAGGACAACTTACGGGAGTCAGTTTTCTCCTTCCGCCACGTGGGTTCCAGAGATCAAATTGAGATCATCGGGTTCAGCAGCATGTGTTTTTACCCACGGAGCCATCTTGTCAATCCCTAATATTGTTTTTTTATTGAATACTCCATGTTAACAATTCATTTCCTCCAACAACGTTGAATCGAATTCTTCGTTTGCATCATCTGAGAGATTTTTGAAATTTAGGTCTTGACACTTTGGGGCCATTTTTTTGAAGATAACTAACTTGTGAAGTGTTTCCGAAGTTGGAACAACTTCCACAGCAAGATGAATTACTAATTGCAAGATGGCTGACAGGAACTTGAAGACAGGCCAGCAGTAGACGGACGCACACTTCCGTAGAAACACTCTGAAGATAAAATATCATTCGTGAGCCTTCTTAAGTAGGGTGGGGAATTGAAGGAAAGGCACCCCTGTGTCCAACTGGTAGATGTAATGTTTTCATATAAGTTGAGGCACTATTGTTACCTGAGTTTATATCGATAGACTACCAACCAGCCGCTGTAGCTTGACTAAGTGGAGCCTCTTCCCATCCCATCCCTTCTTCTGAAACTGTAGCTTCTATTTTGGATTCTCCTCTGGATTCCCTTTTCATTTTGTTCCTGGTTAGAAGTGAAAACTAAGTCCTAGGAGTTTTACCTTGCAATTGCCCCAAAGAAAAAGACCCCTGAGCATTGCAGAGAGGTGAGGATGCCCAAGGCAAGTTGCCTGTTTGGATTGAACTGAAGAGATCTTGTTGGGGAGAAAAGGGAGCTGACGGTCAGGTGAGGTGGAACTAGAAAGTGCAATTTCCTGACCACTGTCTAAGTAGAGTTGCAGAATTTTGAGGTCCAGACTCTTAATTTCCTTCCCAGGGGCCCAGGAGAGATGCTACCAACGACAGAGAAAGGAATCTAGATACACCAAGCTCTTTTGTCCATTAACTTTATTCCTCTATGACACAATTCTATCTCTACAGCTTCAGCTTGTCCTCACATTCCGCTCCTTTCTGTGCCTAGTTTTCCTGTTCTCATAGTTTTAGTAAGCTCCTATGCTTTTGACCTGATCTTTGTCCTCTGTTCCTTCATTGTCCATCTATCCTTCCTAGCTCCTTACTACAGGCTCTCAGAAAACTCTACAAGAGATCTGCTTTATCCTCTACTGAAGCTCTGTCTTCCTCTCTTCTCTCTGGCCACACTGGTTCTGTGTCTGCCTCTGGAAATTTGCTCCAGCCCTTACGGCACCTGGTTATGCAAAAAGCCCTATTGTCCTCAGTCAATCTCTCTGCCATATCCATAGGCCTGAAGGAAGGGGATGGTCTGAACTTCATTTGCAAGGAACAAAGCTATGCATCTACAGCCTGCTTGTCTCCTAGGCTCAGCAGGGGAGTTAGTAACCTAGAGGTTTAGCAGGTCTGAAAAGCTGAACTGTTTGCCAAATGATCTAGTACTATATGGACCCACAAGAAATTCATAGCAAGGCGCAGCTGAATATTAAAGCTGTATAACACCAAATATTCCATGATAAATGGCTTCCCATTTGACGAACCCTTGGTTGGTCAAAGTATACCTTTAATAAACAGCTGAATCTCTATAATATATTCTTGTGGCTCACAAGAGTAGAGACAGTGGAGACTAATGGTTAAAGGTCAGTGATGCTGAATAGAAATGCAAGGCAGAGGGCTTCCCACTTGGGCCTAAAAACTACTAGGGGAAGGAAAAATGTGAATGCTTTCCTCTACAACTGACTCCACATGCAAGCATAGAACCTCAAAATTGGGACAACTCTTAAAGACTGTCCAGGTCAAACTCCTCATTTTAAAAATGAAGAATAGACGCTCAGAGAGATGAAAAAATTTACCCTGTGCACACCGGGTGGTACCTAAAAAAATTAAACGGTGATGTCAATGGGAGGAATCTACCCCAGGAAAGAGCCAAGCTACAGCAGCAGCTTCAAGGAAGAGGGGCCAGTGCCCTGCAGGATTCAATAACACAGTGGGTTAGAACTGTTTCGGGGAGCAAATCAAATAATTTCCTACAAGGTGAGTAGGGAGATCCTGGCCCTTATGTGTGTGGGTGCCCGTCTTGTGTGAACCAGAGACTGAGTCATAGTAATTAGCAGGTTTTGTTAGGTTGCCTTTTCCATGTTACAGTCATGCATCTAAAGCAACACTTGGGTGACTCCTTGAGCTGTCAGCAAGCCTTTTAAAGAGGTGAGAGTCCTCTGTTGTCAACGCTTGCTTGGTTGCATCTGAGGCCAGAGGTAGGGAACGCCACGTGACTCTCAACAGGGATCTGTCTTATAGGCCTCACCTGCCCAACCATGAGCTCCACAGGACAGGTAGGAACAAGATACACAGGAGAAGACTTGTGGGAAACAGAAATACACATGATATTAAGAAAAAAAAGTTGCTGGGTGGTGGTGGCACATGCCTTTAATCCCAGCACTCGGGAAGCAGAGGCAGGTGGATCTCTGGGTTTGAGGTCAGCCTGGTCTACAGAGTGAGTTTCAAGACAGCCAGGACTACACAGAAAAACCCTGTCTCAAAAACAACAACAACAACAACAAAAAAAAAATAAAATAAATAGGCAATCTCTGTCTTGGTTTGCTTGCTTTCTTTTCTTTTTAAGATTTACTTATTTTTATTTTATGTGTACGGGTGTTTTGCCTGCATGTATGTCTGTGCACGATGTGTATGACGAACCAAAGGAGGCCGGAAGAGAGTGTTGGATTCCCTGGGACTTGGAATTACAGGTGGTTGTGTAACAAACTTGGTTCCTCTGCAAGAACAGCCAATACTTTTAACTGCTGAGCCATCTCTCCGGTCTCCAGCCCCTTAATTTGCTTTTTACCACTGTGACAAAACCCCATGACCAAAACCTACTTGAGGAGGAAAGGATTTGTTTCACCTTACAGCTTACAGTCCATTATAAAGAGAAGTCAGAGGAGAAATGCATGGCCAGAAACCAGAGGCAGAAATTGAAGCAGAGGCCATGGAGCAATGCTGCTTACTGGCTTGTTTCCTTAAACAACCCAGGACGCCCACCTGCCATGGTTAGCACTCCACACAGTGAACTGGGCCCTCCAACATATGGAGTCACTGATCAAGAAAATGTGGGGCTCTCCTTGCATATGGCTTGGGTTAGATTCCCAGCACCTACACGGTAGCTTGCAAGTATCTGTAACTCCAGTTCCAGAGGAATTGCCCTCTTCTGGCCTCCGTGGACAGGGTACACACGTAATGCACAGACAGATTATCACACAAAACATCCATACATGTACAATAAAATAATTGAAAAGAAACAACAACAAAACCCTGCTCTCACAGACTTGCCTACAGGTCAGTCTGATGGATACAATTTCTCAACTGAGTTCTCCTCTTCCCAGGTACGTCTAGGTTTGTGTCAAAGGCTAACCTGCACCATCTCCAACCTGCTTTTGTCACCCAATGTTTTATGCACCATGGCTCACTGCTTTGTTTTTAATTAAGATTTATTTTTATTATTTTTCAATGTGTGTGTGTGTGTGTGTGTGTGTGTGTGTGTGTGTGTATGCATGTGTACGTGCACATGGACCTGTGATTGCGGATGCATGTGGAGGCCAGAGGCATAGGATCCCCTGTTACTTGAGTTACAGGTGGTTGTGAGTCACCTGACATGGGTTCTGGGAACCAAACTTGGGTCCTCTCCAAGAGCAGTATATGCTCTTGCCCTTTAGGCTAGCATTCGAGGTGATGGGCTTCACCATGGCGTCTTTATACATACACATCCTTCTATTTCCTTCTTCGTACCTCTCCCTCACTGCCCTCCCCTCTCCTCTCCAGCTGGTTCCCATTCTTGTTCCAGTGAGTTCCCAATTCTTCTTTCCTAGGACACGGATTCCATTACTTTCTGTTTCCTATCTCCCTTAAGTTTTTTCCTCCCCTCTCCTGATCCAGAGGCAGAGTCTTAACAGGACTCCCACACACTCCTCCAAGCTAGATGTCCAGAGTCCAAACCCAGCCAGTCCTCTGAGGTTGGGAAGCTTGGTGGTTATCCTAGCTCTTCTTAGGAAAAAAAATGAGAAGAAATTACTTAGTCTTAATGTTTTTAAGAAAATATCACTCTCCCCCCAGTTTAAGTGAGGCTCTAAGTTTAATCCTACCACACACACACACACACACACACACACACACACACACACACACGCCCATACATCATCTATAAAATTGCATTTCTATGTATGACATATATACACATATATAATTACATTTCTGTGCATGACATACACACATAAAATAGGTATAATTACACATATAGATGACATTTTATACATACTTAACTCACACTTTCTATGTTTGTCCATAAAGACTTCATTCTTTTTAATGGTCACTGGCACTCCAGTATGTGACTAGGCCATTATTTGTTTCAGCATTATCCATTGATAAAATTTGGGCAGCTTCTAATTCTTTACTGACAGGACGCAATATTTACACTTGTTTTTCTGTGCTAGTATTTCTTAGAACTGGAAAGACTAGGTCAAAGGGTATGAAAATACACTGTTATGTAACTTGACACTTTAAACCTATTACTTAATATATTGTGAAAGTCTTTCCAGATCGTAAATACTCAGTTTAGCCGCCAATATTATAATCTATGCATATGTTAAAAGTTATTTTCTCAAGCTCTAGAAATTGAACTGCATCTAAATATTCACTATTACAAACCATTTAGCAATATTGTAGTTTAGTCTTTGTATGTGTGCTTAAGCTCAGACGTGAACTCCCAGGAACACAAGCACTTGTTTAAGGAGTATGAATATAAAAATGATAACTTCTATCGTCTCTTTATTACAGAAATAATACATCATTGTCCTTGACCAAGAAACACAGATAGGCAAAACCATGACAGCTACACCATCCTAGCTCCCAGAGGTCACTTCTGCGGTCTATTCTGTCTGCTACTTTTTGAATGAACAAAATGGAGTTCGTGCTACTTAGAGCTGCTGATGATAAACAACCTTTCATTTATATCATCGTTTTAAAGATCTGCATAGTTTTGTCTTAGGTGCACAAAATCTTATTTCCACGAGCCTCATTGCTGGGCATTTAGGTCGTTAAGGAAACTTTTCTGGTGCGTGCAGTTTAAGTGGAAGCGACCCTCTCACTGTTGAGGGGCCTTTAAGAAAGGCTCCTGCGTGTTCCACCAGGGACTAAGAGGGCAGGGAAGGGGCTAGGAGTGGAAAGGAACTGGGCGAAGTACAGAACGTGCTCCTTCAGGGCTTTCAATAAAGAGGAAGTGCCGGGGAAATGTATCAGCCAATTCCTAGAAGAGGTCTCCTAATGGTCGGTGCCTGAGCTTTGAAGATAAAACATACATGGGCGTGGGTGGCTGCTGAGGGGAGAGGGAGGCAAATCCTTGACTTCAGCTCCAATTGCAATGAACTGTCAGCGCCTCAAGGGTGGTGTGTGACTGCAGCTTTTCCACCAGGCCACCAAGCAAAGCCCACAGTCAGCTTTCAAAGGTCACATACAGGGTTTTGGCCTGGAGCCAGACTCCACAACAAATAACACATTGCCGAGACTTGTCCCGTGTCCTTTACCCTACCTGAGCATGCAAGGGTGCCTGTAGTATGCGTGGAAGTTTGTCAGGCTTGGATCAGAGAGGACCAAAATGATTTCCTTTGAGGAACGTCTCTAACATCTAAGGGAGGACAGAGTTCCAGCAAAATTGGGCAACTGATTCCATGAGGTTCCAAAGCAGGCTGGGCCAGGTCTAGCACGAGGTCAGGTCTCCATTCATCTTGGCTAAGGACTCTACTGGACTGAATCCTAAACAAGTGTGGTGTGAATGGTGGTTCTTCTGCACAACCTAAGATAGTCCTGAGAAACTCCCTGTTTCTAGTTTTCCTTTTAAAAAAAAATCATCTATTTTGGTCTCTCTTGAGTTTCCTTTAAATTTCTTGATATTTGCAGCTTGCCCTATTTCATTAACTAATGGATCCTTAGTCAATTGTCCATTATATATATATTACTTTATTAAATTTTTCAGCTCTAGGATTTAAATACTTTGAGATTTACTGTGGAGTAAAGTGGTCTGATTATCAGCCACATCCAGATCCTTCATGGTTACACAACTTTCATCATATCTCATTTGGTCTCCGTTGCCTCCTGCCGGCCCAGATATGATTGTTTTGTTGTTCTTTTCAACCACAAAATGAAAGACCCTCCTGCCTACGGCCGACATACGTGAACATTCCTGAGTTTCATTAAAACATTCTTCTGACTATGACCATTGCTGTCTTGGCTGTCCATCCCAGGACAGCACTGATTAGGCTCTTGGAGAGAGACACGGAGTTCAATAAACCTTGCCCCTTAAACATGTCTTCATTTCTTCTTAGGTTATCGAAGTAGTTCTTTAGGCTTTCCCTACCCACCTACGCTCCTCTAACACTTCCCTTCAGTCGGTGCCTCTCCTTCTCTTTACAGGATCGCATGTATCCCAGGTTATCCTCAACCTTCCCAGTGCTGGGATTATACGCAAGAACCACCAGGCCGTGTTCATGTAATGCCCAGGATTGAACCTGGATCTCCATGCAAGCCTCTGCCAACTGAGTTACATCCCTGGCCTTTGGTTGCTTATTCATTTAAAAGATTTATTTATTTATGTATGTATGTATGTATGTATGTATGTATGTATGTATTTATTTATTTCACCTGTATGTGTGTGAGCCTGCAGTGAGTTTACGTGTACCACTTGAGCGCAGGAGCCTGCAGAGAAGAAAAGCGGGTGTTGGAACTCCTTGAAACTGGAATTACAAGCAGTTGCGGGCTGCCATGTGGGTTCTAGGAACCAAACCTGGGTCTTCTGAAAGAGCAGTAAGCACTCTTTTTTTTTGTTTGTTTGTTTGTTTTTTTTGTTTTTGGAGACAGGGTTTCTCCGTGTAGCTTTGCGCCTTTCCTGGAACTCACTTGGTTCCATGTGCTCATAATTGAGTATCAGTGGCCAATTGCTAATTCTGATGTTGTTGTAAATAGTCAAGGTTGCTGCGGAATAATCCTTCTGTGCACTATGGGAATGTATGTCGCTATGATTGGTTTAATAAACAAGCTGCCTGGCCAATAGCTGAACAGGATAAAGTTAGGAAGGAAAGTCAAACTGAGAATGATGGGATGAGGAAGGGTAGAATCAAGGGAGATGCCAGCCAGATGAAGAACAAGTTGGACACACAAATTGGGATAGAGGTAAAAGTCACGTGCCTTGGGACAGCACAAAGATTAACAGAAATGTGCTAACTTGTAAAAGCTAGTTAGTAACAAGCCTGAGCTATTGGCTGAACATTTATAATTAATATTAAGTCTCCAAGTCAGTTATTTGGGAAGCAGCTGCTGGTTATTTGGGAGCAGATGGTTGGGACAGGAAAACTCTGCCTATACAAGGTCTAGAAGAAAATTAAAATAGGATTCTCTTCAGTCCCTTTTGTGGTTTAATATCAAAACTGTGTGGTTTTATTTCATATGATAGAAAATGCCAAGGGCTGTAAAACTCACTTCATTTAATGTTCTAGTACAAAAGCACTTAGGAATTTTGTTCTAAATGTAATAAAAGCACTGCTTTGTGTCTATTTTTAAAGTTTCAAAGAATAATGAGCATGAGAGAAACAGAGATAAGAGGCTGGGGGGAAAGTCTTTGTCCTCAACACCACTCTGTCCTGATTACTTTTCAGGTATCTGATGCTGTCAATGACGTCCTCTATAATGTTGTCCTCTATACTATCAAAATACAGGTAATATGACTTTTTCCAAAAGAGAGGTCTGTTTCTGGGATTCTTTTCCTGATGACAGTTTTCCCCTTGGGAAGTTTTGATTTACAGTGGCTTTCTTGTTTTTGCAAGAGTCATTGGAACAGCAGTTTGTCATTGGAACATTTCAGACCTTTCCAGAAGAGGCCATGAGCATCATGTCATGACCTAGGGCAGGCCAATGGCAGCTTTTCCCCTGCATTCTGATTTCAGAGATATTAAAACACAGAAACATATACATCACAGTATCAGTGAATATAGTAGCATGCAAAGAGAATACTGCAGGCTAATCTCACTTGTAGAATATAGGCATGAATATTTTAGAAATGGTATTAGCAATCAGGATCACATAATAGAAGAATTGCCAACACCAGACCCAAAATTATAATCACTAGTTGAGCAATTAATAAGGAGAGAGGTGGGGGGGGCAAGATGTTTGAGCTATGAATATTGAGATCATTTAAAATTTATCATCACTATTATTGAAAAACAGTGCTGGGGATGTAAGTTACAGTCTTGGTCCAGTCACCTACCGTCTGTGTTCCCTAGAGCATGCAAACCCCTCCCTGGTTCTCATTGTCTTCATGTGAAAGTAGGGCAGACCTGGGTCCTTTCAGTGAATAGTCCAAGAGCCTGTGCGTCTAGGACTACTTCTGAGCCACAAGAATCCAGCCCAGACTTTACCTTGGTTCAGTACAAGTCAAGCCCTTGGTTACTCAGGAAGAAAACTGGTCACACTGCCCAATAAATCTTCCTGCTCTTTAATTTCACACAACAGTGCAGAGTCTAATTCCAACTCAAATGGGAATTTAAAATGACTAAGTTCTCCTTCTCAACCTACTCCAGGCAAATATGCATGTCCTGGCTCCTTTCTGGGTGCCCATAAAAGCCAAGGTTACCCTCAATTGCCTTGGTGAGAGGCACAGACTCAGGCACTGAGCTTGTTTTGAATGCCACCTCAGAGCTGCTCACACACCCCGCCATTCTCTCCTCCTGCAAATATTTGTTATTAACGTGAGTTTACATATGCTTATTTACTTACTTTCTGATTGTAGAAAAATAGACACAACAGAAATTTAACATTTTAACTTTTTTATTTTTGAGACAAGGGTTCTCAGTTTAACAGCCTGGACTGTCCTGGAACTCTCTCTGTAGACTCAGAGAGATCCACCTGCCTCTGTCTCCAAGTGCTGGGATTAAAGGCGTGCACCACTACGCCTGGCTCATTTAAAGGAGTTTTAATCATATAGTTCAGTAACATTAAGTACACCCACAGTACATTGTTGTGCAAACCCCTTATTGCATTTACATTTATTTAAAAAAAAATGAATTGGACGGAGGTTGAGAAGATGACTCTCAGCAGTTAAGAGTGCCTTTAATCCCAGCACTCAGGAGGCAGAGCTAGGTGGATCTCTGTGAGTTCAAGGCCAGCCTGGTCTACAGAGTGAGTTCCAGGAAAGGCGCAAAGCTACACAGAGAAACCTTGTCTCGAAAAACAAACAAACAAACAAACAAAAAGAATAACATTATGAAAGCCGGGCAGCGGTGGTGCATGCCTTTAATCCCAGCACTCGGGAGGCAGAGCCAGGTGGACCTCTGTGTCTGAGGCCAGCCTGGTCTACAGAGTGATATCCAGGACAGGCATCAAAACAACAGAGAAATCCTGTCCCCCCAAAAAAGGGACATTATGCAATGTGGGACCATAAAGTTCAGACTGTATCAGTGTTGGATTCTGGAATAAACAAATGGAGACTGACCTTGGTGACAAGATGGTTAGAGCCTGTACCCACAGGCTGGGGTGGGAAGAAGCAACTCTCATAGAGGAACAGGTTCTAACACTATTTTCTCTTGTATCCAGCACGCACAATAAATGCTAATACACACTTAATTTTTGGAGTTGTGTATTCAATAAATTCAATAAACAGATAAGCAGTGATATACCAAATACAGGCATTATAAAGTTTTCTTTAAAATAAATGTTTGTTCAGAATAAAATGCTGTCACAAAAACCAGAATTGGAGTCTAATAACACAATTTAATAAAATGAGGCACAATGTTTAAGGCAAAATTCATGAAGAAGGTATATAAAGTTAATCTAAGATCATATTTTTTCATGTCCTTTGGAGGAGGAGGCACAAGAATT
>CABHPQ010136452.1:0-14342 GCA_902168405.1 Peromyscus aztecus
AATACACATTCACAGCATACAGAAGGGTCCTCCCACAGCTCAGCTCCTGTAAGAGTTTCTGTCTTGAGGCAAGCCCTTGAGCAGTCAGTAGTTAGGTAGGAATAAAAAACTAAGTAAAATATGTCTGGCACAGTGCAAGCATCAACATTCTAGAGCTCTAGGAAAGGTTTAAGACTCAGGTGTGTGGTCAAAAAAGACTAAAGCTATACAGTAAATCAGGTTCAGATGACAAAACCCTCTAAAAAGTTTCCAGTATGTTTTACAATGTGCATAAGCTTAAGAAAGAAAGAAAATGGTATAGACAGTCATAGAAATAAATAGTTTAAAAACAATGAAGTCTTTAAAGACAGAGTAAAAGAAAAAAGCCACACAAGATGGGAAATACACAAGGACTCTGGATCCTATATAGTATTGTGCTGATTTTGAATTTTTTGATTGCTAAAAAGCAAAGGACAGCTACTAATAGACCAAAGGAAAGAAGGACTGTTAAAATAAACCAGTCTATATACTCTAGAAATGCTGTAACTTTAAAAAAGTCAAAAAATATATGTGTCAAATGGAAATAAAAAAATATTTTGAAGTTTTGTTTCCACAGGAGATGAGAGGCTGTAGATTCCTTCAGAAATAATATGGATCAGGATTGATCAAGGGAGACTGTAGGAGCTCTGACTTGTTGAGGGGTTCTTGTGGGGAGAAGAGAATAATGAGGAAGTATTAGATAAAAATATAGACAGAGATGACAAGAAAGAGAGAGATACAGGATATCTTCAGAAGGGCTCTAGGTCAATGCCTAGTCACCCCATGTTTAATCATGATGGACTTTTTATACATTAGCAAGGGGAGGAGCAAAAGACTTCCCCCTCTCAAGGTTGAGGTATAAAGTACCAACAAGTATAGACCCTTCAAAATGCCTGGTAACCACATCCTTGACCAAATCATCCTATTATGCAGCCCTGCTGGGGAAATCAAGATCAGACTTTCTTATTTTGAGTAAGGCCTTACTAGGGAGTCTCTGTGGACCCCTACAGATTTCCCCTTCTTTTTAAGATAAAGTTTGGCTACCAGGTTCTGGCAAAAGAGGGTACAAAGCTTAACTCTATGCAGCTCTTAATCAGCTTTCTACTAAGAGCTTGCAAGTAGCTGGAATAATCATAGCAATACACCTGCTCCTTACGGCTGCTATATTTCCTAGTAAAGGAATAGAGGATGATCAAGATGGAATGGCCCTTTTAAATGGGTCCAGGATGTCTATAGCATTTTTAGCTACATCAAACCTTTTTTTTTAATTAATAAACTCCTGATGCAACCACATCAAATAAATCAGTAAACTCCTGATGCAACCACATCAAATCTAAGGACTCCTTAACATCACCATACCATGATTTATTAACATTAACAGGTAAATGCCATAATTCTAGCATGAATATTACTATACACAATTATAATTCTCACAACCTTACATCCAAAAGAAAATTCCTAGTAGAACTATTTATACTCCATAAACTTTAGCAAACATCCAGAAGCAATTTCTTAATAGAAATTTTTGCATTTCTTGCTAGCAAAACATAGGATACATTAATACAGGCTAACATTATCCATAAAAATAACAAGAAAATGATTTTTTAATTAAATAGACTGAGGAATATAACAACTCCCCTTACTTTATATTTTTGAAGCTTCATATTGAGCTATTTCTACACAAAACAGTTCCTTTTACACAAAATAGTTCCACAAAACAGGTCCATTCCTGCACAAAACAGTTCATCAGTCACCACAGTTAATAGAATACTTATGTATAGATGAAATCAAAACTGTCCCATTGCAATTGAACCACTCCTGTCCATCCCATTTCCTAAGTCTGAAAAGTTCAAAAAGCCAGTTTTGATACCAGTGTTAACATTTCACTGAAAGCTCAAGATCAGGGCCTGGCTCACCAGCTGCCCTAAGGTCTTTGTATAGCTGTCCAAGTCATGATGACTCTGAAGCAAAAGCTCTAAATATGAAGAAATCCAAAAACTTGTTGCAGTTCCCTTGAATGCAACAACCCAATTAAAACAAGAGTCTCTGAAACTTCTCTCTCAGCTACAGAGGCACTTTCTGGCCAGTGGCCTTCCACTAGGAAGTCTGCTCCAGGGCAAAGGTGGCATCATAGTAGATGAGTCACTGCAGACTTCCTAAAAGAGATATTCATGCACCCAGCATGAACCAGGAAGACATCTCTTAAAGGAGCCATGCATTTTTTTCACAGCCAGCAAACAGAAGCTACATGGCTTTGGCTGCTGACTCAGTTCCATTTCAGATTTTACAGTCCCAGTCCATCTGTGCCTCCCATCTCTGGCCCACCAGCCCTGAGACCCCTGTGTCCTGGGGCCCAAGGCTCTCAATCACCTCACATCACAAGGGCTCAAGGTGCCTCCCTGCCACTATGAGCTGCAGGTTCCATTCAGCACCCCGGGTCCCAGAGGAAACCCAATCATGACCAATCATGGCCACTGCACCCTGGATCTGTTACCTGCTCTGTTAGTGGCCTTGCATCCTCTGTGTGCTGCCTTACAGCAGCCCTTAGAGCAGCCCCGTGGCTCTACCTCACTTTCTGACCTTGAGTAAGGCCTTACTAGCGAGCCTCTTTGGGCCCCCACAGGAGACCTCCTGAACCTTGAGAGGTAATATCTATCAACAAAGGTTATAGCTAGTCTTCCTAGGACTTGGCCACTATCTCATATTTTCTCTCTGAGACCCTAGCAATACTTCATCCACAGACAGCAGAAAGCAGTTTGGAGAATATGATGTCCACATTTCCAAGAGTTGAGTTGTAGCAGGCTGTTGGTTATTTGGTGGGCTATAGATGGTTGTTATCATTTAGGGGAACATAGTGTATTATTACAAATTTAGGATAATTTTTGTTACAACACACTATATATGTTTCTATTCTTGTTTTTTTGATTTTTGGATATCGACACAAATTAAGGTTATTTTTGTTACAACATATTGTATATATATTTTTGCTCTTGATTAAGGTATCTATGCAGTTCATTTAAACATGTAAAGTTCTAATTCTAATGAACTATGTAGGATAATAAAAAAACACAGGTCAGTAGTTAGTCATCTATAACAACCAAATTTGTAGATATGTTAGGTATGCTTTCAAGACCATATAGAGATATATTTTAGATAGATAAATGGTTTTCAAACACTTCAAAAACCTACAGAATATGGCATTTAAAATGTTCTGTTAACCTAAGGTTTTCCATGACAGTGAGACATATCTCTTCCTGGCAGCACCACTTTACTTCAGAGATGATGGAGTTTGCTTTCATTGTGGCAAGGGTAGCCACTGGGCAAAAAAACTGCTCTTGCCTTTGACTGCTGACAATGTGCTATGCAGATTGGACATGCAAGACACACAGGAAAAAGATTGTTGAACTTTGCCGAAGCAAGGCAGGACAATCCTTTAAAATTCCTCCTTCACAGAAGATTCTGCCAGATATTTTGGACCTGTAGACTAAAGACAAATGCCCTAACATTGCAGAGGAACTTTGAATGACTGTTCAGGAAGCCAAATGTCTCTGTTCAATTATATTGCATCCTTTTGGGTCTTTGATGGAGTTGAAGACTAGATAGTTATAATTGCAGTTTTCCTTAGTTATGATAGAAAGTAAGTTAGGTGTAAAACTTTGGACTCACTAAGATAGAATAGATAATGCAGTTTTTTCTCTGAATATGTTAGCTACAAATGAAGAGAATATTGTCAATGTAATTTTTACTTGATAACTGTTTTTGTTGTATGCAGTTTGACTATGCTAAAGTTAAAACCTTTCTTTTTTATTTAGACAAAAGAAGGAAGTGTTGTAGAATATTATTTTAAGATGTGTTACATTTGTTTATACTGTGGAACAATTGTTTTAATGATGCAAAGATGTGTTGCATTCTTTTATGTTTCATTTGTTTAACATTGTGAAGCTGTGTTACTTGCCAATCTAAAACACCTGATGGTCTAATAAAGAGTTGAATGGCCAATAGAAAAGCAGGAGAAAAAATAGATGGGCTGGCAGGCAGAGAGAATAAATAAAAGAAGAAATCTGGGAGGAAAAGAAGAAAGAACAAGAGAACAAGGAGAGGAGGATGCTAGGGGCCAGCCACACAGCCATACAGCCAGCCATAGAGTAAGAATGAAAGTAAGATTACAGAAGTAAGAAAAAGAAAAGGCCCAGAGGCAAAAGGTAGATGGGATAATTAAGTTAAGAAAAGCTGGCGAGAAACAAGCCAAACTAAGGGTGGGCATTCATAAGTAAGAATAAGCCTCCATGTGAGTTTTTGTTTGGGAGATGGGTGGTGGGTCCCCCAAAGAGCAAAAGAGTAAAAGAACCAAAAAAGTAAATAAAAAACCCAACTATATAAATATTCAAGCACTTTTATGCTGAGTTGATATTCAAGTTTGTTTGCTTAACTGAACGGAGTAGGTATAAAAACACAATTCTGCAATACATTTTAAATGAGAACAATAAGCAAGAATGAAAACAAGACAAAGCAAATTAAAAAAAAAGCAGCATCCGTTATCCACAGCAATTTTAATAGCAGCACTGTGGGGTATGAGAGGGACCTGCGTTTCAGTATTTATCCTGAAAATACTGAGTGAAGGCTGTGTGCCTTCAGCTGAGGAGACTTGAACCCACAGTTCCTGGAGATAGGCCAAGCAACCCATGGAGACCATTGAAATAATTTCTAGGAGAGAGTACACTCCCCCTCACTCTCAAAAGCAGGTTGGACCCTGGCTAAAGGAAAATAAAACTCTGTTTAAATATCATAAAGTTAATAAATGGAAAAATAGAATTCATTGATTACCTGATTTCAAAGAGCTAACTGCTAACTACCACCTACATTGCCTTGATGAACACAGAGCACTTCATGGTTTAATGGGGAAGAAAGCTATGAATATTGCTTTTATTGGGAAGCACTGACTCCTTAGCAGTCTAAGAAATGCTACCACAGAGTAGGTGTTTTTTAAAGAACAGATGACAGATTTACAGTTGACTTTCCCCTCAATAGGACTCCAAGGAAAGAGCAAATGGCCATGCTACTGATGGCCAACACGGCCCATATGACTAACATTTTGTCCAATAGGATGAAAGCAGCAGAGCCAGTTTTCCAGCTCAGACCATTAGTACATCTGCTAGCACTGTAACAAGCATCCTGGGAACCCAAAGAATTTGAGATACAGATGAATGAACCTTAATCAAGCTCAGCAAGGCTTACCCGGATCAATACTCAACCAAACAAAGGCATGCGACTTGAAAATGAACTGGTGTGCCATTTCAAGAGTTATAATTGTAATTTCTGGCTGTGTTGCAGTACTGGACTCATAAGATGTTACATAAACAGGTGAAGAACAATTTCTGTAGCACTATGGAGATGTAGAGATGGTACCTCACTTAGAGGATGGCAGGGGGAGTCTGCAGAGTCAGCTTTTCTTAAGTTAGTTAAGCATGTCGTTTTCTAGGAATAGGTGCGCACCCAATGCTTAATCCCATTCTGAAGACAAAATAAGCAATTAATACCACCCAGCTGAATGCTTTAGCAAGCAAACAAACAACAACTAAACAGACCAATACAAGGCAATGTATCTGAAATAGGAAACACTTTTTAATTTTTGAGGATTAAGGTTTTAATACTAAAATTAACAAAACATAAATAGTTCAATGTCTCAAATTGAGAATAGCAGCAGGTATCCTTTGTCCTCAGATAGCCATTAAAAATCAACATGCAAATGTAGTTCTTATCTCTTACAAAATTCAAGTGTTTGCTTAGCACCTTCCACTCCCCTTTGCTGTTCAAAGCAGAAAGAACAAAATGGTTTGAGATGGAGAATTTGCCCAGAATCGCCAATATAAAATGAACAAGAGGAACTAGCAAATGTCCAAGAAAGCTATTCTCTAAAAGTTTCTGCATGGATTGTTACAGATCGAAGATGTTTAAATATGCATGCCTATCAGAATTGAACCTCTGAACCTGCCACACACTGAAAGATGTAAAGCAAAGGAACAAGAAAGACATAGTTCAGTTCATGAATAAAAATTATGTTTAACTACAAATGTGCCCCCTTGCTCTTAGTGACTTTCTATAGAAAGAGGGCAGGTGATATTTTGAGTCCATCAATCAAAAATAGTCAGTATGCACCAGTTGCATACACAACAAAGTAAAGAGCATACGATGGACCCCAATAGACACAGCCTGAGAACAAAACATGCTGTCACTTCTCTGGAGTCACTGGTATTTTTTTTCTAAAGAATAGCTTTTATTTGGTTTCCATGAATATTTGATGTACACATATTGCTGGATTTTCAATCTGTCTGCTGCAAGCAGATGGCTAATGGTATAAAAATATGGAACTTATTAAAATGTCTGAATCCCAGGCCATTTGGTTTATCCTGAATACCAAATTGAGTAATGTTTTAAATTAGAGTACACTACTTTCACTACCTTGATGAGATGTTTAAATTCTGTTCCCTGATTAACTAATAAAATCACAAATAATGAAAAAGTTTGAAAATAAAACATGCTAGCACCTTTTCAAACAAGTAAAATTCTTCCTTATGATGAAAGAATTAAAAAAAATTATACCCACCCTTCTACCATGATTATATGTATATACATATATGTTTATGTAAAGGACAATAAAGGACTCTTATTTTCCTTGGTGACACTAAAAATTTCCTTGTCTTATTTTGCATTAAAGCAAGTTTACCTAGTGCTTCCAAAACTCACAGGAAATGTATGAAACCTAATTTAGTCTACCCCATTTAATGAATAACATTATACGTCTTCTTGTTTTCAATCTTTTGGATTATTAATTTCTTCTTACAGCTCCACACTTTGATTGACACAGATATGGGCCACTATTGTATTATATGCAATGGCTTCTTAGTGCATGAAGCAAGCATGTCTCTTGATGGGCAGCAGGGAGGCTGAGACCACTTCTCCTTGCTCCTTTATAAAGTAGGAACTGATTACCTGGTACACCTTACAAGTTGCATAGTCAAGAACTTGTTTCTTCCTGGGATCAGTCCCCAGTACTGTCTTCTACCTGCTCATGTGCGATACAAATCATTAACACTAAAAGCACCACCAAAGAGTAAGCCCCTTCTTTGATGAACCTGTGCCCCGCATCCAGCTACCCTGCCCCATCCTTCTTATTCACAGAAACTGATGAATGGATGCGTTTTCTTTTTTCTCTTGTGTCTTGAACTTCCCAACCCAATAGAATTGCACTTCTGACTTGCTCAGGTCACTGACATCACCCTTGTATTGGCCAGAGACTTCCTGGCAGCAGATGTACTAGACTCTTCTGGGACATACTTCCTCATCCCTGGACCACCTCTTTCACTGTTTGCATGGTGTGGCCATGTACTCCTGCTGCCTATGGCTGTGCTGATAACTCCTTCTCAAGTTTCTTTGCCATCTCTTGTCAGAACTCTGGCAATGGTAGAGTGTTCCAGAGCTTTTCTAGAGCTTGCTTTCCACATCATGCTCTCATTTGGTCTCATCATGCACAGATGACATGCAGATTTTCCTATTCCATGCTTTTATTTCATCTCTTGAATCAACTTCTCAACATATCCTACCCCCTCTAGCCCCACTCAGTCTTCCCTGTCTCAGTAATCAGCATTACCTTTGTAATCAAAGTCAAAATTTTTAAAAATGTATTTATTCTTCCCATTCCCATGATGTCCTCATTCATCAAGGCATCTCCCTCCTTGCTCTCCCACTCTGTCCCTGTTCCAGCTCTACCCTCCCATTTCCCTATGCTCTCATCCCCCATTCTGCACCCCCGTCACCCCCCCACACACACACACTCCCAGCCCACTCATGCAGATCCCATTTATCCCTCCTTTGCTGGGCTATCCATGTGTTCCTCCTAAGGTCCCTACTAGCTAGCTTCCCTGGAGCCATAGGCTGCAGTCTGGCCATCCCTTGCCTCACATCTAGTATCCACTTATAACTGTGTACATACTATGTCCTTCTGAGTCTGGGTTACCTCACTCAGGATGGTATTTTCTAGTTCCATCCACTTGCCTGCAAATTTCATATCGTTTTTTACTGCTGAGTAGTACTCCATTGTGTATATGTGCCACATTTTCTTTATCCATTCTTCAGTTAAGGGGCAACTAGGCTGTTTCCAGGTTCTTGCTATTATGAATAATGCTGCTATGAACATAGTTGAGCAGGTGTCCTTGTGGTAAGATTGAGCATTCCTTGGGTATATGCCCAAGAGTGGTATAGCTGGGTCTTGAGGAAGACTTATTCCCAATTTTCTGAGAAGCCGCCATACTGATTTCCAGAGTGGCTGTACAAGTTTGCATTCCCACCAACAGTGTAGGAGTGTTCCCCTTGCTCCACATCCTCTCTAACATAAGCTGTCTTCAGTGCTTTTGATCTTAGCCATTCTGACAGGTATAAGATGGTATCTCAGAGTCATTTTGATTTGCATTTACCTGATGCCAGGGAAGCTCTCAAGTATCCACATGGATGACCCCATCTTGGACTACTGGTAATGATTGAGAGGGTGCCTGGACTGGTCTACTCTGGTGACTGGTCTAGTGAATACCCTAGCTGTCATCATGGAGCCTTTATCCAGTGACTTATAGAAGCAGATGTGGAGATCCATGGCCAGGCACCAGACTGAGCTCCAGGAATCCTGTCAGCGAGAAAAAGGAGGGATTCTGTGGGCGGGGGATGTTGAGATCATGATGGGAAAATGTGCAGAGATGACTGGCCACACTAGTGGAGACCCATAAACTGTGGAGTAATAGCTTTGGAGCCCCCATGGTACTGGACTAGGCCCTCTGGATACTGGAGACAGTTGTTTGGCTCAAACTGTTTGGGGGACACCCAGGCAGGGGGATCGGGATCCATCCCTGGTGGATGGGAAAGCTTTTGGGAGCCCAGTGCCTATGATGTGACACCTTGCACAGCCTTGGTGCAGCAGGGAGGGGCTTGGACCTGCCTTGGCTGAGTGTGCCAGGTTCTGCTGACTCCCCATGGGAGACCTTGATTTGGAAAATATGGGGATGGGGGTGGCTTGGGAGGGAGAGCTGGGGGGTGGGAGGAGATGGGATTAGTAGAAATAAAAATACTGAAATACCGTGTTAGAAACCCTGTATCCAGGAACCAGCCATCTATGTTTTAACAAGTTCCTGAGTGCTGGGAGCCATCCCCGGTGGTGGATGGGTCCTGTAGAAGGTGTAAGATGACAAAAGTATGAGATGTTAGGACCTTCCTCTCTTAGAAGTTAGCTCATATAGAGCCACTACAATGTCATATGACCAAGGAACAACAGAATGCCAGGATTAGACTTATAGACCAATTCTATAAGGATATAAATGTGATCATTGATTGTATTATGCCAGAATTTGAATAATAACTACAGCAGCTTTAGCCTGAGGATTTTTCCTGGGCTCTCTGACCACTAAGAGTTAATAATACATTGCTTGAGACATGGCAAAATGCCCAGGGTGGTTGAAGATTTTGTTGTAGTCTAGTGTCCTTGAAGCAACCAAAGCAAACAGCCTGAGAACAGGCTATTATATACCTCTAGATTCTCAAAAACTGGGCTATGGGGTTTATGAGTAAGAATGATAACCCTTTATTAATGATGTCAAAACTTGAGGGAAAATGATTGGAAATGATAACTCTGTTCTGTCATAGTTTATTAATGATGACTAAAAGATGAGCAAAAGGAAGTGAAACACATGTCCAAAACCAAAAATGATATGATCTATGTTTTGGAACATCATGAATGTATCCTCGCTAACTAAATTCTGTATAAATAAAGAAACACTCTGGCTGCTAGTCAGTCAGGCTACAAGATTCTCCTGACCACCATGGCCTGGTTCACTTCTTTCTCCCGCCAACTCCTTACACCCTCTACAGTACCCATCCACCGTCGCAGAGAATGGCTCCCAGCACCTGAGGATTCCTATGCAGGCCAGAATACCAATGTCCTTCTGCTTCATTTTTATCATATATCACACTGTTCCACAGACTAAAATCTTCAAAAAGCTACAAGTATGCTATTTTTTATTTTCTTAAACCATAATATATAATACTGCAAATATTCTAGTACCTTCTCTATCTCTGATAGTATTTTGTAAGGCATTATTCATGTACCCCAGTGTTCCCGGCTCGTAGGCCTTCTGTTTCATGACTATGCCAAATGCATGCCTATTTCTGTGGGGTTTTGCTAACTGTTCCTAATAATTTAAGATTTCATCATTCCTCTCTTGCCAATGCCTAGAGCAGAGCCTGACACACACCTACCTGTTGAACATTTATTGATTGCCTTCTAACTCTAATCACCAGTGGGTTCCAATGTGGAGACTCTCCTGCTGTCTCATGTTTGCCTTGCATTTGAGGTCTTTTATTCTATTTATACAAAAGGACATCAGAGAAGGCCTTCTCTTAAAAGAAGAAACAACATGAGGAAGAAATAAAGGTGAGATAAAGGCACAGAAAGAAGAGGAAGAAAACCACTTAGTCCCACATGCTATAGA
The DNA here is from genome assembly GCA_902168405.1 of Peromyscus aztecus. Classification (NCBI taxonomy): domain Eukaryota; kingdom Metazoa; phylum Chordata; class Mammalia; order Rodentia; family Cricetidae; genus Peromyscus; species Peromyscus aztecus. The sequence goes on from CABHPQ010136452.1 coordinate 10,548, forward strand.
ATTTTTGTGTATTTTGTCCTTTTTGTGTGTGTAAATGTCCTTTCTCTACTCCTAAAAAGGAGAGTGCATAGAACTTTTAAAGTAATTTCCTACTTTTAATAACTATTTTTAATTATCCTTGCATGTCTATTAATTCTGGTTCTAGTTTGCAAGACATTAACTCTGGTCGGAATTAGCAGAAATAAAATTTACTCCTAGGACATTGAGTAGTGCACAAACTTACACAAAGAGTTGGGGGTTGGGACTAGGGCACCTGGGCCAAACATAGTAACCAAAAGTTACTTTGGAGTCAAAGCCTACAGAGACATCTTTAACAGTCACATGACTCATCAGCAAACTGGATTTTTTTTCACATCACTAACTTTCAGTTCCATGCATGCCTGACAAGGCTTGTGATGTGTGCATAAGACTTCACTGAAAGCAGCTATCCAGGCTTCACAGCTTCTATAATTGAAGCTGAGTTGGTGTGCATAAGATAAGGAATTTCTTAAATGTGAGTCCTCATAGATATAAAAATGTTACCTGATCTCTCTCTCTCTCTCTCTCTCTCTCTCTCTCTCTTTCACACACACACACACACACACACACACACATACACACACACACACACACAGAGCAGTTAAAAAACAATATATAATTCAATTAACCTTCTTACAACTGAAATTATGCTCACCACTTCAAAAACATCAACTTAGAGTGTCATTAGTTACTTCAGCCATCATTGTCTAACACATCAAAATTATGTCCATTTTTTTAATCTTAAAAGTTTTTAGATCAAATTACTTTATTCACAGTTAATTCAAGGAAACCACTCAAACGCTTGTCATATCCCAAACTTGATATTGTTTCTTAGTCTTATAAGAATTCTTTTATCTTGAACCCCATAGACTAAATGATAGTTAATAGTCAGTAACATGAAAATACACACACACACACACACACACACACACACACACACACACACTTTCTTGAAACTCGTAACAGTCACTGTTGCTATGGGAACATCCAATTGACCATAGTAAGTATTCAATAAATAGTGATTGGTAACTATAATTTCCTGTTTTAGCATCTGATCAAGTGGGCTTCTATCTTTTGTTTCTTTATGTAAATATTCTCCATCTATTGCAGATATGTATTTGTGGATAGATCTGAGAATTCTTTGCAAGTTTGCAAGTTTCCTAAATTTAGGACTTTTGATTTAAATTCCATTTTATTCAGAAATTAGTTTGTGATTTAATAAGGATTTGAAAGAAGAGGTCTGCACTTCGACATTCAAAGCATTGAAGATAATCTTAGGGCAATTCCCTACTGGCGGTCTCAATGCCCAGCAACAGAATAGGGCCTCACAGAAAGCATTCAGATGTTGATAACTTTTGAAGTCCACCCACCCCTGCTCAGCCTGAGTGGGTGGAAGACACCCATAGGCCCACCTGGAGCTTCAAGACCCAGGCTGGGTAAAGACACCTACAGGCCTGCCTGGAGCTTCAAGACCCAGGCTGTGTGAAGACACCCATAGGCCTGTCTGGCACCTTGAGGTGCCAGGTGGGCAGGCACCATTATGATGAGCAACTATGTGCTGGAGAACTGGGAGGGAAAGAGAAGCAGAGCAGTTTGTGTGCTGTGGAGGGATACATAACTGAATAAGCAAAGGAAGAGGCTGATGTGGGTGGCCTGCTCTGCCACCTCAGGCCAGGGTGACTTTGGGCCCAGGCTACTTACTGTCTGTGGCCCTACCACACCCGGGTCTGTGTTGATGTCCACGGCCCGTGTTGCTACCAAAGACCACATGGATGCCCAGGGTCTGGGTCACCACCCATGGCCATGTTGGTGTCCAAGGTCCATGCTGCTTCTGGGGCTATGCAGATCTGTGTGGCCTTTGCTGCCACCCGGGTCCCTGTTGTTGTCCTGGCCTGAACTGCTGCTGAGAGCCATGCCTGGGTTCATGGTCCTGATGCAGCTGGAGTCTATGATGACGTCTCTGGCCCATATCACCACAGGAGGCCATACAAACCATGTATGTTGAAATCCAAGAGCTGTGTTGCCCTTTGCTGATCCTGGTCTGGCCCTTCCCCTTGGTGGCCGCTGCAGTGGGAGAACAGTCCCTACCCTTCACCATGGTCATGGGAGAGTTGCCCCCCCTGGCTTGGGTGCAGGAGAGCTGGCTCTGCCCCTCACCTGAGGGGGGACACTACCAGCAGAGGACCAACTCAGTTACCACCCAGACCCACATCCAGTGCTTTGAATTGACCCACCTCAATATCTACCCCATTTGTGTCCTGCTAGAGCATGTGAAGGGGCCTGTCCTGTGGAAGGAAACATGCAAGATCTCCATGACTTGGGGGCAATAGCAGGATACCTCAGAGGAGTTTCACTGGAGTCCAGTATTAATGACGTACCAAGCCAGGGGCCTTGAGCCAGACCAACAGCTCATTATAATGAACAATTAATTGCTAAGAAAGATGTTTGGACAAAAGGGTATGACACACCACTGCTCCAAATGCCATTAAGATGAATGAAGAGGTGATGAAGAGGTGGGAAAAACAGAGAAGTGAAGTGTTTTGTTCTTTTTTTATTAATATTTTTATTTTTTAAAATTTTCTTTGGGGGTGCTGCAAGGATGAAGGGCAGATATGGAGGGACTAGGAAATGAGTGGGATTGGGACATATGATGTAAACTTCCAAAAAAATCAATAAAAATTACATTTTTAATGTGCCATGGATTAAAAAATCATTTTTAATGGCTTATGGCATGTACTCATTGAAATAATTCCAAGAAGAATATACAGCAGTAATCTACAGTCACATAAAATGCTATCAGTACTTCTCAGCATTGGTACATCCATGACTAGAAACTATAGTCAAATGCACGGTTTTTATATTTTTGTTGGGGGGAGTTCCTTTTCAAAATGGTTCCTTTAGAATATGCCATAAAGTTCAATAGGCTTGCTTTTCTGCCCTGTCAACAGTATTGTGATGGGCTAGAACAACCTTTTTTTGTTTGTTTGTTTGTTTAATAAGAGAAATAAAGTAGAACTAAAGATTATCACCATTTATTTTTGGAGGGTGGAAGGAAGCTACATATGTATTGGATGAGAATTACTTTTTCAGCTATAAAATCTTTGAACAGCAAAAATTAAGTTGTAATTATAAAAATGGAAGCCTCTTAGTCCTGCATTCTTATTTTCTTGAGGAAACTTACTTTATTGGCTGAATTTACAGAATTTGTTAACTAGATTAACATATGTAAAAATTACAGTGGATATACTAGCTACTTTTCTGATTGATACAGCCAAATACCCAACAAGAAGCAACTTAAGGAAGGAATAACTTACTCGGCTCATGGTTTGAAGGGACAGAGTCCATCATGGTGCAGAGCACATGGTCACTCAAATAGTAGTTGGCTGGTCACAATTCATCCACAGAAAGCAGAGAGAGATGGATGCTCATGAAACTTCCTCTTGTCTGCCCCTTTATTAGGCCTAGAACCTCAGCTCTTGGGTTGGTACTACTCACATTCAGAGTGGTTCTTCTTTCATCAGTTGAGCTCTCTGGAGATGCCCTCACAGACATACCTAGAATCTGATTCTTAGGTTATTCTAAATCCAGGAAAACTGATGAAACACACCATCATAACTTGTTTCTTTGGCTTGTTATATTAGACATTACAGCCATTTGCCAGTAAGCTTTCTCATGCTGCCCCAAACCAATATACCCCTTACCTTCAGTCACTTTTCTCACTTTGTGTCTGCTTTGCATACTCTGAACTTTCTGTTCATGGAACCTTGAATACACATA
>CABHPQ010136453.1:0-24094 GCA_902168405.1 Peromyscus aztecus
ACATAAAAATGCAAGAAAGTAAGAAAAAGACAGGTTAAAAATGTATGAGATTGTTCTGTAATTACGAACTAATGAAAATTTTAGATTAAAATGTCTAAACTAAAGGACTAGAAATTTTTGTGGCATTAATAGTAGTTTTCATCTTACACTTAGCTTTAGACTCAGCTTAAACCTCGTTTCTTTAATAAAATCTTTCCTAGAAATTATCCTCTTTAGTTATGTGTTTCTTGTTTTTCTATGGGGAAACAGTCTCATAAATGTCTGTGTCCTGCAATCGTATGCATTTGAGAGGCTTCCTGGTGTAACTTTTTAATAAAGAGAAAAGACATTGGAGCCAGACAAACTTGGATTCATACTGTGGTGGTTTGAATGAGACTGGCCCTACAGACTCCTGTGTTTGGATACTTGGTCCACAGTGGTAGAAGCTGTTTGAGAAGGATTAAGGTTTATGACCTCACTGAAGGAGGTATGTTACCTGGTCCAGGCTTTGAAGTTTCAAAAGACTTTGGCCAATTCCCAGTGTATCCTTTTTGCCTCTGCTTATGGAACAAGATGTGATCTCTCATCTGTTCCTGCTGTCGTGTCTTGTTCTGCCATTATAGTTGGACCTTTTCATTGGGACCACCAGCCCACAAATAATGACACGCAGACTTATTATGAATTACAGAAGCTGGATCTTAGTTAGGCTTATTCCTAGCTAGTTCTTATAACTTAAATTAACCCATATTTTTAAATCTATGTTCTTCCACATTGCTCATTACCTCATCTCCATACTGCCCATCCTGCTTCCTCTGTGTCTGGCTGGCGACTCCACCTTTCTTCTTCCCAGAGTTCTCTTTCTGCTTGGAAGTCCCACCTACATCCCTAACAGGCTTGAGGGCCAGACGACCCAAACAAGTAAAAAAGATACTTTGTGAGAGCCAGCCTGGGTCTGCCTGATGGTCTTAGCAACAGCAGCTGAAAAATGATCTGGAGATGACCTGGACCAATGAGAGGCAGCCATGTCACACCAGCAGATGCATATTCATCAGACCTCCCTCCAGGGAGGGGTGGAGGGTATATAAGGCTTGCCTCTTCCTGAATAAACTGAACTTGTTGTTTCGACATTCTCCTAGAGTCTGTGTGGTTTGACTCTGCGCCTACTTACCCCCCACCCCCAAAGGGAACAACAGCAAGGACCCTGCTACATACAGTTCAGCGTTTTATTACACCAATCACAGCAACACATCTTCACATAGTGCACAAATATCCCACAACATGTCATCATGGACTCTAATTCCCTGAAACCACAAGCCTATTTAAGTGCTTCCTTTTGTAAGTTTTCTTGGTCATTGTGTTTTATAGCAACATTAGAAACGTCCACTTTATTTTGGGAAGTTATTTAACCTCTCTGAATTTGTTTCCTTCTCAAGAATTATGCTGGTAATACATTTTTTTCTTCATTATAAACTTTTTTTTTTTTTTTTCGAGACAGGGTTTCTCTGTGTAGCTTTGCGCCTCTCCTGGAGCTCACTTGGTAGCCCAAGCTGGCCTCGAACTCACAGAGATCCGCCTGGCTCTGCCTCCCGAGTGCTGGGATTAAAGGCGTGCGCCACCATTCATTATAAACTTTTAAGAGTGGAGATAATGCATGTAAAAATATCTAGCTTGTATATCAATTCCTTCCCTTTTCATTTTATGTTGTTTTTTTAGTAGTTTTCTAGCAGTTTTGTGTGTACAAATCTTATTATTATTAAAACTAAGTTTTAAAACACTTCAAACTGGTGTTTGCATTTGTCGTTTCTTTTGGGCCTTGTTGTTTTATTACCTACTAATGAAATAATTGAATAGAAAGTAATTAAAATTTAAAAAGTAGGTTCTGTGAAATGTATCCACTACCTTAGAAAGCAGCCACCCAGCAACATTTAGATGAAGCAGAACTTGACTGTTACTAGACTGACAGTGCAGCTAGGTGGAGTCCAGTTTTTAAAAGTTCTGTATTTCTTGTGATCAAGATACAATATAGTGCTGTGCTTTGTATCAAATTTTCAGGTAGTGATTAATTGATGACCATACTTTGCATGATGATTATTTTAGACGAATGGAATTTGATGACTTCATAAAAACTGAAAATTTGAAGGGGCTGAAGAGATGATTCAAAAGTTAGGGATACTTGATACTCTTACAGAGGACCTGAGTTTGGTTCCCAGTACCCATGTCAGGTGGCTCACAACCACCTGTAACTCCAGCTCTGGGGATTTGATGGTTTCTAGTCTCTGTGGGCACATGACAGATACAAACGCATACATATACATGAAAAATAATTTTTTAAAAAAATACCTTGACAATCTGAAACTATAGGTAAAAATTTAAAATTCTGTTAGTTTGAAAGTTAATTTTCTCAGCAAAACAACACTGACATGCATCACAAGTTGTGCCTCTTCTGTCACTTATTAAAGACATTTGAGCCCGATTTTTACTTTCGTGTCCTTGGGTTTAAATATATGTAATTATACTTACTGTGTAGGATTAGTATGAGAAACAAATGAAATGATTTATTCAAGAATTACTAAAATATCAAGCCCTCTGTTAAGTAAGGAATATGGTAGTAACTAAGAAACAGTCTTTGGCCCTTGGAGTTTATATTCCAACACTGATTGAGAACATTTATAGTTTATTTACATTGCCTTTTAGGGAATACAGTGCTGCTATATTTTACTTTTTATGTGGATGACTTAAGTATAACTCCAGAGCTTGATCTTCTTTCACACTTAGCAATTTTTAGGTTTCTATACCTTTCCTGCTAGGATAAAAGCTTGAGCATGAGTTTTTGCTGAATAAGGTTTAAAAGGTATTTATTGGGCATTTATATGTTCTGTTTATATTAAGTACTTTGGATATATTATTTAATCTTTACAACTTTAAAGGTACCATCTTACTTCTTTCATACTGCCTGAAGAGTAGAGAGGTTAAGTAACTTAGAATTATACTAGTGGCAATATCAAGATTCAAGCACAGGTGTGACTATATTCTTTATAATTTTAACCTATTCTGAATATTTGTTATTTATGGACTACAATAGTATGAATCTATAATATATTAACTTTTCAGTTATGACTTTTACATACAGGATCCTTCTTAGATCCTAACCTATTATATCCTTGGGAAGTATTAAAATTCCTTGCTAAGAATTATATATGAAATTACATTTAGTTAGACTTGACGTGAAGGTCTAAAAAATAAACATTTTACCTTTGAGTTTAGAGAATCAGAAGATGAATATCACTATATTAAGTGGTTTTCTTTTCAGGACTATGATTAGTTACTGTCAGTATCAGCCTGATATAGAAATGTGAAGAAAAACATAAAAACTTGCTAATAGAAAATTAATTCAATCTGAGTGCTTAGTAGAAATTAAACTTTAAAACTCACCTATCTTTTTTTGTTAATATTAAGAAAAAAGTCATTTAAATGATTTTTAGAATCTATTCAGGTAAGAATAATTGAATGTCTTGGAAATAAGAACTTGAATACAAAAAATACTACTTTTTAAGTATCAAACAGATGAAACATTTCAATGGTATGAGCCCCTTCTCCATCTACTTAAAAGTTGGTGCTGAATATTTTTGTTCTAATGCAAACTTTAAAAACTGTGCGTTCATAAATTAATACCACATTGTACAGGTTATATTTGAATTAATTAAATTGCAAGTAGGAAGCTCCTCAGCTCTTGTCATGCTCTTAGTTTAAAACAACCTATTACAGTATCTTTATGTATAAAAATGTAATAATAGCGTGATAAATTATGAAATTAAACATCATGGCCTTACTCCTACAGTCTCTCTAGTGCTGGTTTTTTTTTTTGTCTATTCTTTATGTATTTGAATTGGTATACGTGTAGTCAGTATAGCTCATGAAAGCTTACATATCAGTGCACAACTAGCCATAATTAACACATACATATAAAAATTTCACATTTTATCATGCTATTATTATGTTTTTACACATAAAGATACTGTAATAGGTTGTTTTAAACTAAGAGCATGACAAGAATTGAGGAGCTTCCCTACTTACAATAGACTTACACAACAGTATTTTAAGAGAAAGTATTAGTTTTCAAAACTAAAAAATTATATATTGCACATAAAACTCCTTTTTCCCCTTATGACAGAGTTTTTAGATTGACTGTCTCTTTGAGATAGGGCATGCATTCTTCAGTTTCCTTTATTTCTCATTTAGCCTACTGATATCTCCTGAGCCTGATAAACATTTGGATTTGTGATCCTTACTCTGTACCTCCCTTTCCTCCTTCCTCTTTTATAGCATGTTTGGTCATCTTTTCCTATTAGTGAAAATAATAGTTATTTCTTTTCCTATTAGTGAAAATAATAGTAGTTAACTTCAATGGGAGCTTACCAAATATAAAATACTTTCTAGAGCCTGTTACAGAGCTTACTGTTTAGTACTATCACTCCTTTACAGCCAAGGCAAATGTAATGAGAGTGATTAAACTGACTTGTGCAAGTTACTGTGATAAGAAACCAAACTGCAAGTTGAATCATATATAGTCTTATCACGAGAGTGTGAGTGCTTGCCAACTATATTATATTCCCTCTTGGCCTATACAGATGATTTCATGTAGGTCTTTAAAGATGTTCACATACAGCTTTCTTTTTAATGACTCTATGGTACTGTATCATAGGCTATGTTTTATTTAATCAGTACTCAACTGGTGATCATTGAGGTTCCTTTAAAAATCTTTCACTGTGATAAATATAGATGTTTCTATTACATATTTATTGTTGCATGATTTCAGTTTTTTATAATATAAAATTAAGTAAAAATTTTAGCTTAAGAATGTAATAATTTTAAACTTTTGATAGTATTACCAACTTGCCTTCTAAACAGGTCATATTAATAAATAGTCTCACCTTTATTGATTGTTAGCTTTTAAATATTTATAAGTTCTTTTAAGTTATCTTTCTTGAATTTTATTGGTAGATTAGGATGTTGTTTTATTGCTAATGAAAAGTACTGAACTTAAAGTTAACTTTGGTAAAAGGGAACACAATTTAAATAACCACAGAGCTTAGAATAGGTGCTGACTTTAAGTATTCAAATCAAGTGATCTTTGAATTACTGTAATCATGGGAGCTTATTTTTCATTTCGTGTTCTATTTTTGAGTATGTTACAGGTTATCTTTCTTACATTCAATATTGGCAAGAGAGGTGCAGTTTGAGAAGTTATAGTAATGGGCAATTTCAAGTTTTCATCTTCCTAACCAGAGAGTCCAAAGGAAGATTTTTCTTATGATGTTTTTACATGTAATACTGGGACACTCCTTCATTGGCTTATGTCCATTTTGGGGTCTGTGGTTGCTAGAGTTGAGGACCTTGGTTGGCCCCAGGTCTGTGTCATATGTGTATCCTTGACAGAGAGATATTAAGCATGTAGCTTTACCACATGGAGAGATGTGGCATTCTGCTCAGGCTGTATTAACAGTATACATTAGACTGGATAATTTTTAAGCAATGGGAACTAAATTTGTATAGTTCTGGAGTATGGAAAATTGATCACCAATATGTAAGTTGGTAGGTAGATGTGGTGTCTGATGAAGACTTGTTCTGTATGAGTAGTGTCTTATATGTATACCCTTCTGTGACTTTCCATAACTCTTGGAGGGTCACTAGTACCATTCTGGAGTACAGAGATCCTATACTTACCAAAGATTTTACTTCTTAACTATGTCGCCTTGAGGGTTACATTTCAGCATATGAATTGGAGGGGGCAAATGTATATAGACCATAGCAGGCCATACACTACAATGGACGTTTTCAGAAGGTATTTTTACTTCTCAAAGGTAAATGTAGCTGAACAGCTCTCTAACTAGAGGTTCCCTGAGTTCTTGCTGCTGCTGCTTCTCCTCGTCGTCGTCGTCGTCTTCATTTTCTTCTTCACTAAAATCAGTTTATTATATTTGCCCCATTTTCTCTTTTTTCTGTGAACATGCTCAGTTAAGTTAGGGTATGATAATTTAGTAATGAGTCTAAAGCCCTCTGATATAAAGAGTGTTTTATTTATGTAACAGTAGCACTCATAATGATTGACTTCCACTTTTTCATACTCAGGGTAAGAATGGTTATCTATGGACATCATAGAAAAGTAATATACATGTAAGTAAGATTTTTAAACCAGCCATTTTATGTTGCTTTATTTTGAGTTTACAATATGCTATAGATCTTTGGTCTTTTTTTTTCTCTATAAATATTACTTTCCAGTCTATTTCCTATAAGTTGTTCTTCAAAAACCTGAGAGATACTATGATGAGTATAGTATAAAAATCAAATAAATTTGGAATATGCTGCATAGTGTATCCATCTTTTTGGAGATTCATAGCATGGTAAAGCATATTAACATATTGAAGATGTGAGTGATGAATACTTATAGATTCTCTTAATTTTTATTTAGTCTAGTGTATCCCAAACATTTGAAAACAATAATTTTTCAAGGTACACTACGATTCTGTTCAATGCCTTTTTAGGAAAAATTATCTTTCCCCTGCAAATGATCTTTTGGAAGCCTGCATAACAATTCTAGATTTGTTCTTTAATATTTTTGCTGTAGAAATGGAGGTTTTCCATAATAATCTCTACTATGAAAATTATTTACCTTGATTTACATTTAAAATATATTTTTCCAAACATCACCTCTCATTAAAATTTTTTTTAGATTTATTATTTTATGTATGTTAATGTTTTGCCCACGTGTGTGTGTGTGCCATATGCAAGCCTGGTGCTGCAGAGGTCAGAAGAAGATGTTAGATCCCCTAAGACTGGAGTTACAGACAGTTGTGAGCCACTATGTGGGTCCTGGGAATTGAACGTAGGTCCTTTGTAAGAGCAACGAGTGTTCTTAACCACTGAACAAACTCTCAAGTCCCACCTCTCATTCTAAAGTCTTTCGTATAAAAATGTTAGCCAGATATTTTCTTATTTTAGTTTTCATTTTTGTTTATTTATTTGTTTTTGAGATTGGATCTTATTCTGTAGTCTAGGTTGACCCAAAATTCACTATGTAGCCCAGACTGGCTACAAACTCACAACAAGTTTCTTATGTCAGCTTCCTGAGTACTGGGATTAAATGTGAGACATCATACCCTTTTCACAGGAAGTCTAATAAAACAAAGCCTGGAAACTGATCATTGTTACTTCTGTTATATTATATGGGTATGATGGTCGACTTGGAAGTAATTATAATCACCATGGAAACATGGGGATTTTTGATATGTAGACTAGACTTAAAGTAATGTATGAAGAATTCTTTGTGATGTTCACTAAAACTGATTAAGGCTTGTGAAGAAAGCTGCCTGCATATGTGAGTATCTGAATATTTTAGTTATGGAGGACTAAGAGTGAGAGGCAAGAAAGTGTTTTAAAAGTTTTACATTTAATATCAATAGTATGTTAGTGCAGAGTGGGAAAGTAATAGCAAAATAAAACTATGTTGATGACTGTTGATTTATAGCAGAATATTTTTAATTGGTAGTTGAAAATAATAAATTCCATGAATAAGAAGCTATATCTTGAACTGTACTTGTTTGAAGTTGAATAAAAAATAACTTACCATAAGAAAAAATAATATCTATAAAAGATAAGAGATCTTTTCATAATATGTCAGGTGCAAAAGAGAATAAAACTTAGAACATTGCCAAAGATACTTTTGTAGAAAAGTTTGGTGATCATTAACAGAGGTTAATATGGTACTTGGATTTACCAATTTTCTTTTGCAAATGGGTTTGTGATATATTAATTTAAAATTGTCAATTATGCATCATCATAAAACATTCATTGCTCTGATTCTTACTGCCACTTGAAAGTGGGTCATGTATAATACATGATAGACTCATAGATGAATAATGGAGATTCCCCACTTATATAATAGAAACTTTTAAGCAGTTAAATAGCAGTATATTCAATTTCATCATTCTATTATTTTTCTGACCACGAGTAATGTATTACTCTGACTCCAGTTACATTTGTTAGCAAATACTCCAACTCAGTTGTAAAGTACTAAATACTTATAAAGCTTAAGTTTGAGAAGTTGATTGTAAAGTTGGTATGCATGTATGTGTGTGTGTGTATATATATATATATATATATATATATATATACATACATACATACATATAGTGTGTGTGTGAAGGTCAGGAGACAACCTCAGTGTGTTCTTCAGGTGCCATTCACTTTTTCTTTGAGACATGTAGGTTTGACTGGCTGGCCAGGGAGCCTAGGAATCCTGTCTCTGCTTCCCCAGGGATTATAAGTATGTGTCATCACACCTGGCAACTTTTTTCCTGGATCCAAATGTATATATATTTCAATCTCAGATTTTTCTTGCAAGGCAAGAACTTCAGTCTGAGTTGTTACCCAGCCCCCTACAATTGGTATGTATTGTAAGACTTTTGTTTTTGTTTTCTTTGTTTTGTTTGAGACAAGTTCTTGTTTCATGGCCCAGGCTTGACCTCTAACTAAAATCCTCTTGTTTTAGCCTACCCAGTGCAAGAATTGCAGGCATGTATCATTATGTCTGGCACTTAAGTAAGTTTTGTATTAAAACATTTGCCAAATACTAAATGATAGAATTTGCCAGTTTTTTTTTTTTTTACTGAAAAATGCTAGATAGTAGAGTTCTTAGGCTTTGTGGGCTATAACATTTCTGTCACAGATACTTAACTTGCCCTTGTAGAGTGAAAGCAGACATAGACAAGATATAAGCCAGTGAGTGTGATTGTCCTCCAGTAAAATATCATTTATAAAAAACAATTGACAGGCCAGTATTAGCTTAGTGGCTATAGTTTTCCATTTTCCTCTCTTAAGTTATAGTATATATTAGGAAAATTGAACTATATTAGTTATAATTTACATTTCAAAATTCTACAAAACTTTGTTATTTAAAATTTCAATTTAATAGTTCTTTTCTATTTCTGTAAATTAACTTGTGCTTTTACTACAAGTGCTGTTGGTTAGTGTTCTGATGTAGGTATGGTCACTTGGAGGTCTGACTGGGACTCTTGGTTTGGCTCTCCTACATATGGGTTTCTACATGGCTGTTGATTCATTAGTTTCATGGTGTGATAGCTGATTTCCAGGAAGGCCTGAAATTGGCACGGCTTTACTTCCATTATTTTGTTGGTCAAAATAGATGTAGGTTCAATCCATAATCATTGTAGGAAGAAATTGTACAGGCGTGTGAATACCTATAGGGCACATGGCTAATTAATGAGGGCATCAAATTAAGTCTCTACATGATTGCTTTTATTGAAAGTAACAATTCTAATTGACCACCTTTAGTAAAAGAGAACATTTATTTAAAATTAGGTTTCTTTATCACAAAATGCAAATAGAGAATGAGACCCTAAAAGGTCCATCTTTGCTATAAGCTGTAAGCTTTATTTTCTATCACCATAGAGCTGTCCTTTTCACATTGGAAAGAACAGTGCCATTAACATGTGTGTAATTACTTATGCCTTATTATTTGAGCTATTCAGAGGACTGACTTTATTTCAGTGTGCTTCTAAAGGTTTTGAGGAAAAATTCTGATTCTCCTAGGTCAATCATTATAGGATTATATTGTACCAACCACAGGGACAAATTGCTGAGTAAGTTAGTAACAAGATGATTCCCGAATGTGTGGCCCCTAAATAGTCTACTTGCATCCTCTCTAGTCATGTATTTATTAACATAAAATAATTTAATAAGTAATTTCTCCATTACAGACCTAATTTGCTTCTTTATTCAACTTTCTGAAGGACTGTGTTTGGCTTATTATCTTGAACATTCATTTGCTCTCTGTTTTGAGTTAGGACACTGTCAGTCTCTAGAATCTCACTTTACTGCTGTTAACATACAATCAGATAGGAAGGTGATCTTGGGATGCTGTTGCCCATTGATTTCCAGGGTTGTTTTGGTTGATCTAGCTGGCTGAGTATATTCTTCCTTTGGAAAGAGCTTACATGAGAGCAAGTACTGTAAATACAGAATGAAATAAGAGCTATAACAGGAGTACAAGCAACATGCTGTGGGTGCAGAGGAAGGAACAATTAAGTTTGACTGAATGGCTGTAGGAGGTATGACATTTTAAAGAAGGTAATGTTTGAGCAAGGCCTGGAAGAATGAATAACTCATCCTTAGAAAAGAAAGGAAAAGATAATCTAGTTGTCAGATTTCATGGCTGTTGAAGGGGTGGCACCAGAGTGTCTAGGCTAAAGTAGATGAACTTAAATATAGATTTAAGGAACTAGGGATAAATAGCAGCAGGCAGTTACGTGATTTTAACTTTCTCAAATTAGAATTATAAGAGGTAATGCAGTTTTGCTACATTTAAGCCTTAGGTGACTATATAGTACTTTGAAATCTGAGAATCCAAGTTTTTAATTAGACAGTTCTTTTTGGAGACAGAGTTTTGAACTAAGAAAGTACTTTGAGGATTTTATATATACTGATCCAATCTTGTAGGTAAAGAAACTAAGATGCAGCTAAAGTGAGTAAAGTTACACATCTTGTTATCTTTAGGTATTGCTCATCTCCCAAAGGTTAATGTGCTGTAAATTTGGTCACTAGTGGTAACACTGAAAAGTGGTGAGACTTCTAAAAGTTGAATCCTAGTGTGAGAGGATTGAATCCTGACTGTTTTGTGAAAGGAATAGTGTTGGTCCTGCAAGTAGATTAGGTATCACAACAGTGGGTCAGTTCTTGCTTCTCTACTTTCTCTTCTCCTTTCCTTTCTGTCCTCTTTGCTTCCTCCCAGCCTTCTTTTCACCCTTCCCCTTTCCTGCCTCCCCTAATCTAAAGGACCTCACTTTTTAACTGAAGCTTGTCTAGAACACATTATGTAGCCCAGGACGGCCTTAAACTTGTGATTCTCCTGTCGTATTTTCCCAAATGATGGGATTACAGGCATGAGCTGCCTTGCCCTGCTTTAGTTTTGTTTCTTGAATTTCATATAAATTAATGACTTCTTTCATTTAGCAGTATGTCTATCATGTTCACCTGTGGTATTGGAGTGTAGTCTTTTTAATGCTGTGTAGTATTCTAGTGGATGTATGGGTTATTATTTTATTGATAGATATTTGAATTTATTCCTAATTTCACTATTATAAATAAAGCTGCTCTGAGAACTTTTGTATATGTCATTGATGAATAGATTGTTTTATTTCTAGGAGTAAAATGACTGAGTAGTTGTTTTCCAAAATGGTTGTACAGTATTACATCCCTATCATCAGTGTAGGAGAATTTGATTTGAATATAGGAGAATCAAAGTTTGAGTGCTTTTATTTATATTTTTAGCTATTCTAGTTGACGTGCAGTGGCTTTTCACATTCATTCTCAGGAGGATAATGATAGTGAGTACTTTTACTATGTGGATTTTTGTTATATCTTAGATTTGGGCTTTGTCTTGGGTTTATTGGAATTCGTTGTATATTCTGAATTCAAGTCTGTGACTGACACTCTAAGAAATCCTGGAGCTGGAGAAATGGCTCAGAGGTTATGAGCACTGGTTGCTCTTACAGAGGACTTAGGTTCAGTCCCAGCACCCACATGGTGATTTACAACTGTCTGTTGTCCAGTCCCAGGGAATCTGATGCCACCTTCTAGTCTCTGAGGGCACCAGGCTCGCATGTGGTAGGTATACAGACATATATGTAGACAAGACACCCATACACAAAATTAATTTAAAAAAATAGAAAATTTTGCCAACACTTTTCAAAGTTTTGTTCTAGAAAATGTTTCCTTTACTTTAAAGCTCTCTGCTTCATATTAATTTGTATGAGTGAGGTAAGTAGAGATTTCTTTGGCATTAATTTATAAGAATTGTGTGAGGTAGACATCAGGTATTTTTGTTGTTGTTGTTGTTTGGTTTTTTTGTTTGTTTGGTTTTTGGGGTTTTTTTGTTTTTTGTTTTTTGTTTTTTTTTGAGACAAGGTTTCTCTGTGTAGCTTTGGAGCCTTTCCTGGAACTTACTCTGTAGCCCAGGCTGGCCTCAAACTCACAGAGATCTGCCTGCCTCTGTCTCTGGAATGCTGGGGTTAAAGGTGTGCGCCACCACCGCCTGGCTGACCTCAGATAATTTTTTTAAATGTGGATATTTAGTTCATCTAGCACCATTTTCTTATTTTAGACAAAGTTGTTCTTTCCCTCCTAGATTATATAGCATACCTTGATATAAATCAGGTGCATCTGTTATCTATTCCTTCTAGAGTATATATTCTTTTTCATTTGTTTATTTGCCCGTCTTTGGACCTATAC
Organism: Peromyscus aztecus; assembly: GCA_902168405.1. Taxonomy (NCBI): domain Eukaryota; kingdom Metazoa; phylum Chordata; class Mammalia; order Rodentia; family Cricetidae; genus Peromyscus; species Peromyscus aztecus. The sequence goes on from CABHPQ010136453.1 coordinate 12,286, forward strand.
ACTGTGTGTGTGTGGGGGAGGGCATACACCCCCCCTGCACATGCACTTGTGTATGCATGTTGTGTGTGCTCATGGGTGCACATGCCACAGCATATGTGTGGGGATCAGAGGCCAACAATGTGGAGTTGCTTCTCTTCTTTCACTTTTAAGTGGGTTCCGAGGATCAGTTTCAGGCCACTAGTCTTATCTTTAATTACTGAGCCATCTTGCTGGTCCCCAATTTGCCTACTTTTAATAGTAAATAGTTTATAGATTCTTTAATATTTTCTGTGCATATGAGAACTATTTGGAAATGACTAGTGTGTTCTTTTTCAGTATTTATTTGTTTTTCAAGACTTTCAGAACAGTGTTTAATAGAAATAATGATAGTCTTATTTTTGAGCCCTGGAGAACAAAGTTCAACATCTTTATTATGAATAAACCATTAAAATTATGATGTTAGCTACAGGTTTTTGCCAGTGTTCTTTATCAGATTAAAGGAATTCTTACCTGTTTCTGCTATTCTGAGAATTTTCAAAATCATGAATGGCTGTTAAATTTTATCAAATGATTTTTTTCTGCTTCTATCATGATAAGCTACATCATTTTTGTTCTTAAGTCTGTAATGTGGTGAATTATGATGATTGATTTTCAATGCTGGACCAATTTTATATTTCCAAGAAAAGATTTATTTGAGTTAAATTTGTTGACATTTTGCTTAGTTTTTTACATCTGTTCATGAGAAATATTGACGTGTGGTTCTTCTTTCTTGTAATTTTTTTAAATCAGATTTTGGAATCAGGGTTTGTTGGCCCTCTAAAGAAAAGTGGAAAATCTTTTTCTCATTTTTATTGTTTTTTTTTAAAGATTGATACATTACATGTATACATAAAAATATTGTTTATTCTGCATTTGTTGATGTTAGTGGTCTGTATCAATAAGGTTGATTGCTTACTTATGTTACTCAAATTATTAAATGATTGTTAAAATCGTTATCTATGATTGTAGATTTATGTTTTTTTCTTAAAACTTTATGTATTTTGAAACTGATTAGATGTACATAGACAAGATTATTGTAACTTACAGTTGAAATTATCTTTCTGCCATTGTGAAATGACCTTTATTTCTAGTACTACTTCTTGTTTTGAAGTCTATTTCTATTAATACAAACTATATCTTTTCATCAGTATTTCCATGCTATACTTTTTCCTTCCTTTTATTTCAACTGATCTGTATTTTGTATATAAGGTGTATCTCCTGGAAATATATAGTTGGGTCTTACATTATTTAGTTTTAAAAACCTTTGTGGCCGAGCAGTGGTGGTGCACGCCCTTAATCCCAGCACTCGGGAGGCAGAGCTAGGCAGATCTCTGTGAATTTGAGGCCAGCCTGGTCTACAGAGCGAGATCCAGGACAGGCACCAAAAAACTACACAGAGAAACCCTGTCTCTGTGTAGTGTCTCAAAAACAAAAAACAAACAAAAAAACCAAAAAACAAAAAAACCTTTGTGTTTTATTTGCAGTGTTTATTCTATTTACATTTATTGTAATTACTGATATAACTAGGTATAATCTGTTAACTCACTGTTTATTTTTATCCCATTTGTCCTTAAAAAATTCCTTTTTTCCTGTGTTTTTTTTTTTTCAGGTTCTAAGTTTCATTTTCTACATTAGTTTTTCAGTTTATATTCTTCTACAGGTATAATGTTTAAGAATCCTATGTATTTTAATAAACAGTCTTGATTTGTTAGTGCATCTTAAACCAAGACACTTAAACTTCATTTATTACCTCCTGCCATTTTTGTACTCGTGTGTGGGTATGTGCATTCAGATTCCCATGGAGGCTAGAAGACTGTACGTAGATGGAGTTACAGGTCATTGATAGCCATCTGATGTATATATATATATATCTGTCTGTCATCTACCTAGTTTTCTTGTAATGCCAGAAACAATGTGGATATTAATCGTAAAAGTTTAAACAGTTATTTTCTGTTATCTGGGATTTTTTTTTAGCCCTATAAAATTAATTTAATTTATTTTTCTGGGAGTGTCAGTGTGCTAGAGGTAAATATTCTCAGTTTGTGTGTGTTTGAAAATACTTTATTCTCTTTTTGAAGGAAAAACCCTGGTACATAATTCTGGGTTGGCAATTTTAATTCTGTCAGCACATCAAATATTTAATTCCTACTTCTCACTGCCATAGTTTCTTTTGACAAATTAGTCACTAGATCTATTGTTGATCCTTTAAAGAAGTATATAAATTTTGGCTGCTTTTAAGACTTTTTTGTTTTGTTTTGAGTTTATAATGGGTTGACTATGTGGTGCTAAGCCTGATTTTCTTTGGACTTACTCTCTTTGGGTATTTGCTAGTTTGGTGTTTTCCATACTTTCAATTTTTTTGTATCTTTGAATTATACTTTTATTTCAGTTTCTCTGTTCAGTCAATAATGTTAGATGTTTGACTATCACATATGTCTCTGTTTCTTCTTTCTATTCTTTTCTATTTGTGATTCAGTTGGATACGTTCTCTTCTTTAAACTTACTAATTTTGTCTTATGTTGTGCTAGCCTAATATAAGTATATCAAACATTTAATATTAATCAGTGCAGGTATTCACGTAGCTCAGGATTGCATCAAACTCATCATGTAGCCCAGACAGACCTTGAACTTCTGATCTTCCTGTTTTAGCCTCCCAAGTTCTGCAGTTAACAGGTGTCAGCCACCATATTAGCAAGTTTAGTTTTAACATTTTTATTTTCAGTTCTTGAAAGTCTCTAATTCTTTTAAAATCAATTTCTCCTTTTTTTAGCTACCTCCATCCTTTCATAAATTTTATCTACTTTTTCTGTTTTTATTGGCATGTTAATATTTGCTGATTTAAACCTCTACCCCAAATTCTATGTAATTTATGACTTTACTCTGTTTTCTGCTTTTGGTCTTGATTTTAGGTCACACTTGTTTCTTCACATATGTTATAATTTTTAATTTTATACTAAATATTATCTATAATTGAACTATATGATTGAGCTGACAATGATATCTTTACTAAGGTGAACCACCTTTCAACTGTTTGTCCAGATGGGTGAAAGAAACATTGCCCCTTCAGGGTAGTTAGTAATTGTGCTAGATTCTATTAGGGTCATTGGATTGCAGTTTAAGCCAGCATTAGTCTATCTCTGCTTGCTTTCATTGTCTCTACTAGGTCTTTTGATTGAAAACGTGCCATATTTCTTCTCTACAGTCCAGAAATATGGTGTTTCCTTTCTGCTCTTTGGAAATTTTGAGATAAACCTTTTGATCTCTTGCTCAGCTGTCTTATATTCAGGCAAATGTTTAAGAGCCACCTGTCTGTTTATAGCTAGGTCCTATTTTTCTGGCAAGACTTTTTTTTTTCTTCCTAAGAAATAGGATACTAAGGGAGACATTTCTTTGCCTTGTCTTTCAATCTGGAACCAGACTTGCACCCTCCAGCATTACTTAGGATTCGGGAAAATATTTCTCTTAGCCTTACATTTGAACTACTATGCTAAAAAGCTGCTTCATTGCTTTCTGTTTTCACCAGTAGAGTCCATCTGCCCCAGCCAACCTTAATACTCAGTCTGTCCTAGAATCTTCTAATTCTCCTAGGAAAGAAAATGGTGGCTTATTGTTACCTAGAAAAGGGCTCTTGTTTCTCTAGAACTCTTAGTCCATCTCTTGTATGTTACTTTATAAGGATTCTGATTGTCTTAAAAATGTGAAAGAAACTCATTTTTTCATAGTTGTTGTCAAGGTGTTTGTAATTACTATTCTTAAAGATTAAAGCAGTGAAATCTATTTTTCTGATTATGAAGTGATACACATCGTATTAACTTTTGCCCAATTTTGCTGTATAACAAATGACCTCAATATTTCAACAGCTTGCAACAATAGCTTATTCTCTTCTTGCTACATGCTAGCGGAAAGTTGGCATTGGCTCTTCTATTGCTCCACATATCTTCTAATTCTGAGATCCAGGCTGGAGAACAACTCCTATTTGGGCCATGCTGTTCTTGTAACAGAGGAGGAAAAGAAGAAAATTGGCAGACTTACACAGTGGCTCTTAAAACTTCTGTTTGGATATTTGTTTTTATGTTACTGGTCAAAGCAAATCAGTAGGCAGGGCCAAAGTCAATAGGGCAAAGATGTTTACTTGTACAGAAATACTCTAAGTTAACTTAAGAACTGGTGGAAATTATTAACCTTCTGAAGGAAGAGGGATTGAATATTTACAAATTATAATAAAGTTTACCAGCTCAGTTATTTCTACTTAATATATTTTTAATGGTTAGCCATTAAAATGGGTTAACCAGACTTACTGATAGGATGAAAATGCCCACTGGAAGGATTCAACTATCAATAATATGCAGACATCTTTTTCTGTTCAGAACAGTTATTATAGGATCAAAGTTTCAAGAAGGAGCCTCATCTGTAAGGTAAAATGTACATAATTCTGTACATATTAGGATAAGACAAGACAGTATCATATGGGAGTTTGGAAGTTGACATATGAATGAAAATCAAATTTATAAGGCAGCTTGGTGATGTTACCATACACAGAAGGGCTTGAATGAGGCACATCTGGATTTGGATTCTGTTTCATTTGTATCACTCAAAATCTGGGTTTGGGCAATTTATGTGTGTGTTTATGTGTGTGTGTGTGTGTGTGTGTGTGTGTGTGTGTGTGTGTGGTGAGTTTAGAGGTCAGAGGTTCATGTTGGGTATCTTCCTCGATCTCTTTCCACTTTATTTACTGAGACAGAATCTCTTGCTGAACCGAGTTCTCTAGATCTGGTTAGTCTGGTTAGCCAGTTTGCCTACATCTTGATGTTATTATTACAAGCTGACCACCACACTTGCCTAGCTTTTATGTGGGTACAGAAGATTGGAATTCTGGCCCTTAGGCTTGCATGGCAAGTGTTTTATCCTCTAGACGTTGTAAGTGTTGTTTTGAATAGAGATAATAATTAACTAATTGACACTACCATCTTTTAATTGTGCCCCAGTCTCTTGAGTCATCACTTTCTCTTATAGCCAACTTACAGTTTATGGTGCTTCTTTGTCTGTGAAATACACTCTTAACTCTCATGCAGATATCTTGTGTTTTCTTGTATTACTTTTAACTGTTCACATTCATTTGGGAAAACTAGTGCTTTAACCAGTCTTCTTTCAGTTCAGTATGCAGTCTTCCTTTCAACTTAGAGTACTTATGTAGCCCTGTGTATCTAGAAAAAAAAAAACTAAATCATGCTGTTTAGTTTTCCTTAAATTCTTGGTCACAGTATAAGGTGAATCTTTATTACTCTGTCAATCAGCTTATATTTTCCTAGATCTTCTATTTTCTTATGTGATATTTCATGTTTTTTCATCCTCTAACATTTCATCTCCAATCTTTTGCTTTGCTGACAATTTTACTCCCTACCTTACTGAGAAAATTGACACAAAACCCAATTTGCATAGGTTCCTCTTATCAAATTTACCCACCTACCAGCATCGTTAGCTGTATATACAGCTTGCTTTACTTTCTACTTTTCCATATATTTGTCTACTTGATTCTCTTTCCTTATTCCTACTTAAGAACTTGGCCTCAACAGTTTCTAGTCTCATTCTTAGGTGATACTTTCTCGGTATTACATATCACTGCCATAAGAAGACGCACACCTTTAATCCCAGCACTCAGGAGGCAGGGGTAGGAGGAGCTCTGTGAGTTCAAGGCCATCCTGGTCTACAGAGTGAGTTCCAGGACAGCCAGGGCTGCACAGAGAAACCTTATCTTAAAAAAACAGAAAAAAAAGATAAACATATTGTTATTTCTGTCTTCATCATCATTTATGTGATCCCTCTTTCTTTACCAGGTGATGTTTTTTGCTTCCCAGTTGTAGCAAACTCCTTGAAAGAACTGTCTATATTCGCAGTCTCCATTTGCTTATTTCCTGTTTTCTCTTAAGTTCAGTACAAATAGACTTTTGTTATTTCCTCATTGAAAATACCCTTGATAGGGTCACCAGGGAATTTCATATTCCTAAATCTCACATGGATTTCTCAATATTCATAATTTCCTTTGACTTAGCAATAACATTTGATGCTATTCAACATCCCTTCCCCCAACAGCTTCTTCATTTGGTTTCTAAAACATAATTCTTCAACATTTTGCTTTCCTCTATCAATTTTCCTCCCCAGTCTCTTAAAAGCACCTTTGGTCCTTTTCTCTCTGTATATTCACTTGCTTCATCATGGTTCTCAATAACTGAGTGCTGACAACTCTTAAATTGTATATCCATGTAAGGCTCCTTCTCTAAATATACAGGCATAAACAAAGGTAGCTATACTGACTGTATGTAGCCATTTAAGTATAACCAATACATTTAATATGTACCAAACCAAATTACTAATTTCCTGCTTAGGGTTTGGCTCTAAGCAAAGTATTTGTCCACTTAACAAATTGTAAACTCTGTATTTCTATTTTTATGCCTACCAACTTTTTAAAGGTGTTTTTCTTCCTCTGTATTATCTTAACTATCCACTTTATTGTTTTTTAGATAACTTTTCCTACCCTTGTTACTTTAATGGCCACTTCTCTGTTTCTATGTTCTGTATCTAATCTTGAGATAGAGTTATTGCCCTTCAGATACTCAAGATTCCAGTTCATGCTTTCTTTTCTGTTGATGAGCCTCTCAATCAGTGGCTTACAGCCTTCCTAATGCTGTGACACTTTAACACAGTTCCTCATGGTGTGGTGATCTCCAACCGTAAAATTATTTTCATTGCTACTTCATAACTGTAATTTTGCTACTGTTGTGAATCATAATGTTGATATCTGTGTTTTCTGATGGTCTTAGGCAATCCCTGTGAAAGGGTTGTTTGACTTCCCCCAGAAGGGCTCACGACTCACAGGGTGAGAACCACTGCTCTAAATACTTCTGCGTGCCTCAAATAGAGCTTAACTTTGCTCTTTAAAATTCAGTTGCGTCATGATTTCCAGTGTGACTACTGGAAAGTAATTGATCTACAGTCCAGAAAATTTGAAGGCAGTTTTAGACATCTATCTTTTATTTTTCACATCTGTTTACTCCCCAAGAATGTCTGGAAAACCATTTAATCTTTGTTTCTCTCCACGTAGCCACTATAGCGAGATAAAAACATTTAATTTCATCAGTGAGTTACCCTCAGATTTCACCCCTGAAACTTTGTACATCACTTTGTCTCCATCTCATTTTTTTGTCTGGCCCGTCCTACATCCTGTTTTTAATTTACATTGTATGACCTTAGAACAACAGAATAACATTTCATTTACTTCCTTGGTGATTTTTATTCATTTTTAAAAAAATATTTTCCCCTTGTGATTTTAATCTTTTAAATATATTCATGTTTATAAACCCTGCCTTATAGTGTTGTTATATTTTGCTTTAAACATCTGATTTTCAAGAGGATGAGAAAGATTGTCTTATTCACCAATTTATTTACCGTTTTTGATGCTGTTTATTTCTTCCTGAAGTCATTTGATATGATTTTTTTTTGGGGGGGGGGTTGGGGCATCCTTTAGCGTTGTTTTTTTTAAATAGTACTGATCTATCTATAGGCATGCATTCTGTTTTTCAATTGTTTAAAAAAATTAAATGACTCATGAATTGTACATATTTACAGGACACATTGGACATTTATACAATGTGTCATGATCAGGTCAGAATAATTTGTAAATCTGTCATTCAATCATCTTACCAGTTTTTTATGCTGGCAATATTCAAAATCTCTCAAAATGCTATTTGAAATATACAATTCAACATTATTAGTCAGAGTTACCTTAATGTGCTATAGAACATTAGAAGTTATTCTTCCTACCCAGGTGCACTAATGTTAATAATCTACTTAGCATCCATCCCTCTTCTTACTCTTCCCAGTCTCTGGCAAATGATACTCTCTTTTCTACTTTTGTGAGATCAACTTTTTAAGCTTCTGCATGTGAAAATGTACAGTGTTGACATTATTTTGTGGCTTTATTGAGGGGGGCACATGTGTTCTACAGTTGCACATGTTGGGATCAGAGGACAATTTGTAGGAGTCAGTCTGTCATGTGGGTCCTGGGCATTGAACTCAGGTAGGTGCTCAGGTTTGGCTGTAAGTGTCCTTCTCTTCTGAGCCATCATGGCTGTCCTCTATTTGACTTTGTATGTGGGTGTCCTTTCTCCCAGTATTTGTTCTTGGTGCCCTTGCTGATAACCATTTGTCTGTAAGTATGTGGATTATTTCTGCTCTTTTTAATCCACTGTCTGTGTTTCTGTTTTTATGTTAGTACTAGTCTTGTTGGCTTTGGTTTTGCTGAAAATGTTTTTAATTTTACTCCAGTTTTTAAAGGCTGATGTTAATGAATGTAGAATTCTAAGTTGAGACTTTTTCCATAGTACTTTAAAGATATTGTTCTGTTTAGCCTTGTTTCTTTTGTACTTGATGTATCTCCTCTACCCCACCACCATTTCCTCCATTGTTTGGCTACTTAAAAAATTTTATCTTTATTTTTGGTATTTATTAGTTTGACTATGGATATCAGAGAAATTGGTGTCTTAGGGTTCTTAGTCTCAGTAGTAAAAGAATTCAAGAATGGACTCAAATGGAAGCTTGGTCAATTTTAATAAGAGTTTCAGACAAAAACGCCCAGGGAAGACAAGATCATAATCTCAGCAGCTGCCTGCAGGGGAGAAGAAGAGAAATAACATGCTGTTTAAGCTATCATGGAAGTTGGTCGCATGGCAGACAAGCAGCCATAGGGTGGGAAGGAAAGCTTTAGAGAAAGAGTAAGAAAGCCCAAAGCATCAGAAAAAGTACTTGGGCAGCAGAGTCAGCAGGTCTCTGTGAGCTCTAGTCCAACCTGGTCTATGTAGTGACTTCCAGACCAGCCTTACTAAAGTTACTAAAGTATTTTAGTAAGACCTATCTCAAAAGGGAGAGAGGGAGAAAGAAAGTTGTACCCTTCTGACTTTCTGATTTGGTCAGACACAACCAAATGCCATTGTGGTGTGTAGGGATTGTGCTGGGTTTGTGGGCAGGGAGATTCTGAAAGGAAAAGTATCTCATTGAAGGAAAGGAAACTCTGCCTATCTGTTTAGCATGGTTTAAGGTGAGTCTTCCTTCCTAGGGATGGTCCCCTGACTGGGCATTGACTTGGCCCAACTGGAATGTTAGGTCTCCACCCAGGCCAGCGATTCTATTCTCTTGATCAGAAGTATTTTTTCCATAATATGCCTTTATTGCTACTTTGACATGTCCATCCCCCAAGTCCTGCCCTGCCTCAGCATGGTTTCGGGCTCTGAAGAGGTAGCTGTAAAGTCATTTAGAGACCAGATCAGATTAGAGCCCTCAGACACTTTTGGTATATCCCAAGGACATTTCTGACTTTAGCCAAGAAAGAAAGAAGCTGGCGGCTTTTCTTTGGGGTCGTTTTTACTCCAAACCGTCTATGCAGTTTCTGCACCCTGCTCTCAACACTTAGATGTACTTACATGCGGTTATCTTTATGTTCATCCTGCTTGGGGTTGGCTAACCTTAAAAGACTGTTTTTCTTTATATTTGAGAATGAACCTTTCGGCCACTATTGTTCAAATATTTCTTCAGCTTAGTTTCACTCTTTTCTCCTCTAGGGTCATAATTTTATGTTTTAGATTTTCTGAAATTGTTTCACAGATCCCTTGAATTTTGTTCATTTTTCTTTAGTTTTTTTTCCCCCCTTGTTTGGAAAATTTTGATGTTGGGTAGTCTTCAGCTTCACTATCTTCTACCATTTCCAATGTATTGTTAAAGCCCTCACTAGTTTTAAGTTCAAATATTGTACTTAAATTCCATTAGGCTCTGCTTTGTAGTTTATATTTTATTAATTTCTCAGCTAAAGTAGTGATGTAATAGTTCTTTAACTTCTGTGTTTTGATTTCATAAAAATGCTTTCATTTCATTGCATCTTGATTATGAGGTGATATAATTTAATATACATTAAAATATTTAACTACTTATCTAAAATTTTGCATTTTGGGCCTTTTTATTTTTCAAAACGTTTTTTAAATAAAAACTAAAGAGTTACAGTTAATGTGCAATCAAGGCAGAGATTGAACAGAGTAATAAGACTAAGGTTAGGTTCTACAGAACAAGCAATGCAGCAGATAGGACTGTGGGTCCGTCTAGACTTTCTTTGACTACCAGTTCAGTAGATAATTTGCCTGTGTTTTGCTTGTATGCTAGTAATTATATAGCCAGGAATTATTTTTGTACAGATTTGTACAAATTTTGGACAGATTTGTAATATTTGAAAAAACTTTAGAAATGAGCTTGATAACTTCAGCTTCATTCTCTTAAAATGTGTGTGCTAATATTTCATACAACTGAGTTGTTTTTCCAGGAGAGAGAGAGAGAGAGAGAGAGAGAGAGAGAGAGTGTTTATTTGGTAAATAAATTCATTTATGACCTTATTTTGTTCTGCCTATGAAAAGTTATAACCGTGTGTGTGTGTGTGTGTGTGTGTGTGTGTGTGTGTGTGTGTGTGTGTGTTACTTGTCTCATTGCTATGACAAAGTACCTGACAAGCAGCTTGAAGACATAAGATTTATTTTTGGCTTAAATGTAGAGAATACAGTAGAATGTCATGGCTACTGTAGGAGTCTGAGGTATCTGGTTACATTTCCTCTGCAGCTGGGAAGGAGAGAAAGATAAATGAATAATGACACTCAACTGACTTTATCCCATGGGATAGTGCTGCTCATATTCTGGATTAATCTTCCCTCCTCATCTAAGTCTTTCTGGAAACATCCACAGACAGACAGACAGACAGACAGACAGACAGACACACACACACACACACACACACACACACACACACACAGCCCTATCTCAGTGATTCTAAATCCAATCAGCTAACAATGAAAATTAACCATCACAACTTGTGTAGAGTGTTTTGGTATTGTCTGCTTTGGATTGCTAAGAGCTTGGAGTTGTTTCTGGTAATTAAAAATGATTTATCTCTTGCTCTTTTTAGTGGAGAGGGGGAAGGTGGGGAGATTATATCTGTGCGTAGTCTCCATTTTTTCCCCCTCAGTTTGCTTTAAGCTCAAATAATTCTGATATTTTAATTATGATATTAGACAGTTTTTTAAATGCTAGATAAATGATTTTAAGGAATAATAGGGGGTGTAACACTACTGTGGCTTCTATATAATATAAAGATAAGTTTAATTGATGAAAGTGCTGGAATGAGGTGACAATGATTATTTAGGAGGAAGATGTACAAATTTATATGCTTAAGGAGGGTAATCAATAATCTAGTGAGGTTCACATAGTTATATATTCTAAATAGGAAACAGGGAAGTGAGAAAATGAAGGCAATTTTGGAAGGTAGTAGGTGATTTTTAGGAATAAATGATTGGCTTAAAAGGACAGACTGAAGTTTATAGATGCAAAATATATCTCTTGAACCAAAGGGTAAAGGAAATAGTTTATTCTGAGCCAATATGAGCTTTCATGGCCTAGGAACATAGATTTTAATTACCATGAATAATACAATATATTGTGAAAACATGGATGTGGTTGTATAAACTTTTCATAGACAGAACAAAATAAGGTCATAAATGAATTTATTTACCAAATACATTGATGAGGACATCAGATAAGCTGTAGCTGGAGAGCTTTTCTCTCCGGGTCCCACAAGTCCCGCCAGTCCTGGAGCCCACTTATAAAATAAACACACAGACTCTTACATTATTTAAACTGCTTGGCCATTAGCTCAGACCTATCATTGTCTAGCTCTTACTCTTTTTTTTTTTTTTTTTTTTTTTTT
>CABHPQ010136453.1:26095-40948 GCA_902168405.1 Peromyscus aztecus
CTCTCTCTCTCTCTCTCTCTCTCTCTCTCTCTCTCTCTCTCTCTCGTATTTTGAGACAGGGTTTTTCTGTGAAGCTTTGGCTCCTTTGCTGGAACTCACTCTGTAGCCCAGGCTGGGCTCAAACTCACAGAGATCTGCCTGCCTCTGCCTCCTGAGTGCTGGGATTAAAGGCATGCGCCACCACCGCCCTGCTCTTCTCTTGTTTCTTTCTTTTTTTTTTTTTTTCGAGCCTAAATTTATTCTCCTATTTATTCTCTCTGTCTGCCAGCACCACCTATCCTTTCTCTGCCTAGCTGTTGGCATTCAGTTTTTTATTAGATCGATCAGGTGCCTTAGGCAGGCAAGGTGAAACAGCAACACATCTTTACATAACTAAATAAAGGCAGCAGAAACAATGTAACACACCTTTACACAGTTAAAATAATATTCTGCAGCAGAAACAAATGTAACATTTCTTTACATAGTTAAAGTAACATTCCGTAACAGTCCTGCACAGTTTCAAGGCCATGGAGTTCTTCCACTAAGAAGAAGTAAACATGGGGTCATACCCCTAACTAAGAAGTTATTTGCAATTGATACCTGCTGGCAAAGGGAAAATCAGTTTTTTTTTCCAATGGAGTATCAACTAGGTCTAACAACCACACTGAAGGACAGACCCCATGCCCAGGAATAGTTGGCCAAAACAAAATGAACCTAATTTGTGTGTGTGTGTGTGTGTGTGTGTGTGTGTGTGTGTGTGTGTGTGTACCTTTTGTTTTGTTTTAGCTTTTTTTTTTTGTCATATTGGTCTTTTTGTTTTGATGTGTGTGTGCACGTGTGTGCGTGCGTGCGTGTGTGTGTGTGTGTGTATGTGCGTGTGCATTTGTAAAGAGAGAACATAAAGTTGGGTGATTAGAGAAGTAGGGAGGATCAAATCTGGGAGGAGCTGGGAGAAGAAAAATGTGATCATAATATACCATATGAAAGAATTTTTAATCAAAATGTAGATAGGAAGACACAAACAAAATTAGGACTGAAATTAATGAAATAGAAGTGAAAAAAATGCAAGAAACCAATAAAACAAACAAAACCCAGACAGCATGTTAGGGTGTCATATTTTGATATGAAATAACTTTGGATTTCTTCTACCTTATATTATATATAATATAATGAATTTACATAGTTATGTTTCTGTTCAATAGGTAAGAGTGAAGAATTATTTCTACATTTTCCTGAACACTGAATTTCATTTTAATGCTTCCATCCCCTTTTGTTTGTTTGCTTGTTTGTTTATTAAGACAATATCTTGCTATATGTTCCTGGTTGTCTTGGAACTTGCTATGTAGCTAGATTGGTTGCTGGCTTCAGACTTGTGACTCCCCTGCCTCATCTTACTATTTCATGATGTTATAAGCTTATTTCTACCATACTTGGCCTCTTCTTTTGCTTAGGTCTCTAAAGTTATCATCTAGGAGTATACCTTTTTTTTTGTTTTTGTTTTTTAACATTCAAGTTGTCATTCAGATAGAATGTAACTTAGGACAAATACCTTACCTAAAGAAAAAGTAAGGGAGCCTCAGGTAGTCACTGAAGTGCTTGCTGTAGTTTCATTTGCTATTCCAGCTCTAAAGTCTTTCTTGATTTCTAGTAAACCCTTAACAATAATTTGCGTTCAGTATTAGGCATGTTGTCTGATTCATCACTCTCTCTTCTTATAGAAGAGACTTCTCCTAAAACTTAGACAACATGGTTAGATATTGATTTTTTTCCAACTTAATTTTTGTCATTCTGATTGCTTTCATTTCTATTCACTGGACATTCGTTTTTCTTCTTCCCTTAAATGCTAGTCACCTTTAGTGTGGCTTTTCATATGGACAAATCTTTTCTTCTGATAACTCTTCTGATAAATGAGGTCATGGCAAGTTTTTACAGTAATGTTTTGCTTTGCTGTCATGACAAGTGCACAGTAAGTACTTGTTGAAAACATTAATTGCATGTTCCATTTGAAGGTTTTAGAGGGCCCGGACATGTATTCTTCCTAATGATATCTGGATTTTCTATTCATCTTTATACTTTTGGAAAATTGGTATGTATGTTTTTTAGGTTACAGGGAAAATTTAAACTTTTCATTGGGTTTGAAAAATATTAATGTCCTTAGCATCTACTCTAGGAACTCTTAGATTTTAGGATTTCATGGAGTATCATTAAAAAGTTTTAACATGGACAAAGAAGTGCCAGTTTTTGTTTTAAGTACTTATATAATTACACCCAACGTTATCACATATCATTGGTATATAATAAGCAATATTTGAACTTAAAAAATAAGTTGGAAGGTAAAGTTACTAAATTAAAAAGTTTTGTAAATTCAATAAATTTAGCTTTTTTGGCAAAACTGAATAAATTATCTCATTTTCTTTGTTAGTGAAAATGACTAAAACATACATTTAAAAAATAGATTGTAAGAGATAGAGAGATGGATCAGCTCTTAAGAGCACTTGCTACATTTCCAGAGGACTTGGACATGGTGGTTCACATCTGTCTGTAACTCCAGTTCTAGGAGACCTGATATCCTCTGCAGCCTCCCTGAGCAGTAGGCACACACGTGACATGCATACGTACATCCAGGCAAACGTTCAGATACGTAAAATAAAAATAGATGGTGAACACCACGATTATTTTTATTACTTGTAATTATATATGTTTGTGTGTGCATATGAATTCAGGTGCCTGAAGAGGCTAGAGTTTCTAGACCTTCTGGAGCTAGAATTATAGATAGTTATGAGCCACCTGATGTAGATGCTGGGAATTTATCTTGAGTTCTCTTGAAAAACAGTATATACTCTTAACTGCTGGGCCATCTCTAGCCCGTCATTCCTTTTATTTAAGTCCAGGGCTTCAGATTTGCATTTATGTGACTTTCCTAAATTCTAAAACTAGTCGATAGAAAGCAAAGAGTTTAGAGATAGGTTTTCTTGTTTGTTTGTTTTTATTACAGAAGTTCCCTTTGAAAACAAACCAAAATTTTGATTCAGTCTGTAGCAGTTTATCTTTCCTGCCTTCCCTACTGCCCTCCATTTTCCAAAAAAAAAAAAAAAACAAAAAACCCAAACCAAAACAAAAAAAAACTACCACATTCTAAATTTGAAGTGTATTCACAGTTTAATCCTTTGTGTTTTTAATTGCCTGTAACAGTGGTTTTTCAACCTGTGGGTCAAATGACCCTTTCACAGGCGTGGCCTAAGACCATTGGAAAACACAGATATTTACATTATAATTCATAAAAGCAGAAAAATTACAGTTATGAAGTAGCAATGAAATTAATTTTATGGTTGGGGTCGCCACATGAGGAATTATATTAAAAGATCACAGCATTAGGAAGGTTGTGAATCATTGCCCTAGATAAATTGTACCTTGTTAAATTTTTCATGTGCTATAGTTAGATCTAGAGTAATAATTATTAATTGATTTCAAATGCTAATATGATTGTAAATGTGGACTTTTTACCAGTTTATTAAAAATATTATTTATTGATAGATATATACATATTTATTTTCCTCAACTTATGTAGAAGTAGAATATGTCTACTTTGTTTCTGTGTTGAGCAAGCAGTGCATAAAATGGGGGAGGATATGTGTATGTGTCAGATTTTTGTTTATTAAGAATTGTAATTAGTTATCACAAGGAGGCTGTGTGTACTATACCAACAATCACATCCATTTAATAAATGCAGTTTTCCATAATGAAAATTGTTTAGTTAATTTTATTGTAAGTGGGTTGTCCATTTATTTTGTGCTGTTACTCTGTGGCTAAGAGTTGTATACTACTTTGATTTTTTTTCCATTCATATTGGAGTGTATAACTAACTGACAGGTGACACAGTTGTGGGCCGAGAGTCCTCTTACAAAATCTTACTATGTAGCCCAGGTTGGTCTTCTACTTGTGTTCCACCTCTCTTAGCATCATCCTCAATGCCTAGATGACAGGTGTGTAACATTATCCTGGCCTCAGTGGTATCTTGACAAAATTAATCTGCTAAACTGATGGATGATATATGTTTTGGTCAGGTCATTTCTTATTGTGTTGTTTAATTTAGGTGTTCTATTCATATATTTAAAGCTATTACTTAGCAGAAAGTAACTAATGAAATTTGATGCTTTGTTTGACCTTTGGAAATTAAATAACTTTAGCTATTTGTTCTATACTGGTAACCAGATAATCTTGAATGAGTATATCACTTGGACACACTGGGATAATTCTGTAAAACATATAATTCTGTATGATTTGTGAGACATATATGCAAACCATAGCAGATAGTATGTGTAAATGTATATTTATATGACTGTGTATGTTTACATATGTGAATATGTTTTCCTACCGTCAATTTTGAATGTGTTGTTTGTATGGTATGATTTACTAAGTTGCCAGTCACTCATGGGCCTTTGCTGATGTATTTTTTATGCTAATAAAAATATTTTTTAAGCTTATGTAATTTGCCGATTACTTTTTAAACTGTTTTTGTTTTATGAAAATAGTTTGTGTCTATATTCAGATGATTGTTGTGATTGTGGTGAAAATGACTGCTAGTACATGTTGCTTAAAGAGTTTATAATGTTCAAAGTTGGGCAAGGAATTTCTGCTATTAGGGTATAGAAAGCTAGTGTGAATTTATTGTCTGAGACTGCCTTTGAACATTAATTTTGTTGTTGTGGAAAGACCTAAGTTAGAAGGACAAAGATAGTATTAATTTACTGTCAGAAAATAGAACTTAGTACAAGTTTTGATTTTGCTTCTAAATTTTTTTGAAAAAAATTAACAGACTCATAAATTTGATTATTGTATGTTTCAATTGAAAATGTGGGTTTCATCCCCAATACTACCATTACTTAGCTTTATTACCTTGAAAATTCCTACTGACTTGAATTTCTTCACTTTATAAATAGCAGAATTGAATTTCTAGTTTGTCTGTGAAACCCCATCCACTTCCAAAACTTTCTTATTTAGACAAAGGGGAAGATGTAGTGGGTAGCTGCTCTGTCTATGACCTTGAGGCACCGCCCCTAGAGATGCAGCAGGCCACTGCTCTACTAGCTTATGACCTTGAAGTACATGCCCCCTAGGGCATGGCCTCTGGGTGACCCTTAAGTCCTGAGATGCACGTAGGTATTTCTCTCTT
Organism: Peromyscus aztecus; assembly: GCA_902168405.1. Classification (NCBI taxonomy): domain Eukaryota; kingdom Metazoa; phylum Chordata; class Mammalia; order Rodentia; family Cricetidae; genus Peromyscus; species Peromyscus aztecus. Next base: position 31,248 of record CABHPQ010136453.1, read on the forward strand.
TGCTCTCTCGTGGATCTTGGATGCGGGACTGATTCAGGTGGCCAGAACAGTGTTCCAGAACCTGTGTCAGTTCTGTTCTGTACAGTGAGTTTTCCCCTTAATAAATTCTTTTGCCTTTTAAACAGACTAGTGGATTTCTTGTTATAGCCAATCACTGATATGGCTTTTTGATGCATCACATGAAGAGGTAAGTATGAGATATATGAGGCTGTTTCTGATGTAACATGCAATACTGTTTTATAGTAAACTTAAAAAATATCTAGAAGGAGTATGTGCTAAAATTAAAGTTTATGTAAGATATGTATTAATTGGTAATAGTCTTTTGTTATCAAGTATTATGGTACTATATATAATTGTATATGAGATACTTTCATATGACTGGTAATATCATAGGTTTATTCATTTATATCGTCATCACAACCACACTGGTAACTTGTTTCTCATTATGAGATTACAACAGCTATGATGGCAGTAGGCAATAGAAAGATTTCAGCTCCATTGTAGTCTTACAGGACCACTGTCATACATGTGGTCCATCACAGGATAAAACCTCACTGTGTAGTACTTGACTATATATAAATGCACTTTTTATATAACCTGAATTAAACGGAATCTTATTAACAATCCTTGTGTTGACTATACTGCATAATGAAGTCAATGAATTAAATTATTCTAGTCTAGCGTGTGGTATACATAGTATGAATGTGCGTACATGTGTGGTTTGGTAGTGTGTTAGCTTTCTGTTAATAAGCTGAAATGCTAAATTAGTCTCAAAAAGGGAAAGACTTATTTGGCTCATGATTTCAGAGGTTCACGTTCACTCTGTTTCTTTGGATCTGCAGTAGCGTTTGTGTATCATGACAGGAGTGCATCATGGTGATTCCAGGAAGCAGTAAGAGGAAGGGGCTGGTGTCTTACTATCCTCTTTGTATTAGTTTTCTTGTTACTATAATAGGATAACTGGCTAAAGCAACGCAAGGGAAGACAGCTTAATGGTTTAAGGAAGTTCAGTCTGTCATAGCAGAGAAGGTACGACTTCGAGGCTGTAGAAGGAGGAACTTGCTACATCTGAGTGCATCAAGAAGCAGAGATAGAACCCAGCTAACTTTCTCCGTTTTTCCACTTTTATTTAGTTTGGAGATTCGATAAGATAATGCTGCCTATTTTTTCTGAGTGGGTGTTACACAGTCAGTAAGTGTTGAGGAATATTATTTTAAAGTGTGTTGCATTTTTTCCTACTGATTTTGTTAACAATTCAAAGATATGTTTAATTAAATAAATTAACCTGGGACCAGGAGGCTGAGTCAGCAAGTAGCTTGAAAGGACCAAGCAGATGCCATAACAGGCTGCTCAGTCTTCTCTCAGGGATCAGGCCTCAATTTCAGTTTCCTGAGACTGAGCAAGCAGTCTCTGGGAGGCCCGTGAACAAAAGACATAGTCCTTGCAGTAGCTCCCTTTCTGCACGTATTCTGCTCAAAGTTCAGCCAGATGTTTACTGTCTGGAGACCCTCACCAACTTAGAGTTATGTGCATGAGTCAAGGACAGAGCCTGGACTACTGAGACAGCCCCGACAGTCAGTACGTGCTTGGCCAGCCAGCCCCCATGGCGGCTCAAGGACAAAGCCTGGGACTTGTGCTGGACTGCCCCCAAAGTGGTAATTGTAACCCCTAACCAGTAAATTCAAAGGTTACATACCCTCACCCAATTAAAAGAAAACAGAGATAAAAATAAACCAATCCGAGTTGCACCCGTGCAAAACCCCCCAACCCCTGTGAAGGGCTTAAAAAGCTAGCCTCACAAAGAAAGAGCAACTCCTCCCTGCCTCACTGTATTGGGTGTAGGAATAAGTTCCCTGTCTAGACTTGTATCTACAGAATAAACCTTGCTGTTGCATTCTGGACATCCAAGGTCTTTGGTGGTCTCTTTGGGGTCATGATCTGGGCATAACAGCTGACAGGAAGTGGTAGGGAGGAACCACGTGTAGCAAGGTTTTTTGTTTGTTTGTTTGTTTTTAATATATTATTGTGGTGTGTGTGTGTGTGTGTGTGTGTGTGTGTGTGTGTGTGTGTGTGTGTGACACACAGTGTAGAGGTGAAAGGACAACTTTCAGGACTCTCCTCCAACTTTGGATCCTAGGACTGAACTCATGTCCTCAGCCTTGGAGGCAGGTCCTTTCACCCACTGAACCATCTCCCAGGCCCAGGCAAACAAATCCCCCCCTTTTTTTAAAGGGCTTATTTATTTATTATGTATACAGTGTTCTGCCTGCACATCCGAAGAGAGAACTGGGGGCTGGAGAGATGCCTCAGCAGTTAAGAGTACTGACTGCTTTTCCAGAGGACTGGAGTTCAATTCCCAGCACCCACATGGCGGCTCACAGCTGTTTATAATGAGATCTGGTTTTCTCTTCTGGCCTGCAGGCAGAACACTGTAGAGGGTTTTAAAGTAGGTGCTGAGAGAAGGACCCTGGGGTTTTTTGCAGCAAAGGGAGAAGTTTAGCTACTTGCTATTCAGCTTCTCTGAGTGAGCAGAATTCCACCTCAAACCTTGAATTGTGAATTCTTTAGATTTAGATAAAGCTTTCCTTAGTAGTTTTGAAAGAGAGTCAGTCCCTTAGGAAACAGAATCCCCTCAGGCTGCTGCCCTTGCTGCAGAAGCCATTGCTTAAAGGGCAGCCACTGTAGATAATAAAAAACAGTTAATAACAAGTAAGTTCTCTTTGGAAGAAACCTCACAGATCCTTTGATGAGTGTCTCTAATGTCCTGGATGTTTTGTAAGCCAATCAAGTTGATCATGAAGATTAGCCAGCACACCTTTCAATAGCAAAACTCCAAGGATTAACTCCTAACTTCTTTATATTAGACTCTACCCTCTGAGCTCTACCACTGCTCAGTAGTTTACAAGCTTGGAAACAAGTCTTTGGGGGACATTTCAGATCCAAATTATAACAGTTAGTGTGTGTATGTCCCTCTCCTTACACTGTTACCATGAAGAGTCAATTTTATGAGTCTTGACAAGGGTTCCTGTTTTTCTTCCAGTTGTAATGCTGGGGCTATCCTGTGTTTCTGTTTTTCTCTGGAAATAGAGCTACCTCTTTTCCCCTCCTGGCTTCAGTGAGTTCTCATCAGGCCATGGTTTTGGTGCCATTTCTCTTGAAGATTAGGGATGTTGTTGCTTAGGTGAAATAAACAGATAGTTCTGAATAGAGTGCATCATTTAGTTTGAATGGAATTATACCAGTATCATTACACATGATTTGTAAGACTTTTGTTTGATAGAGGGGGAAGACTAGATAGTCCTAGGTGACTGTTCGGCTCTGGGTTCTCTTCTTTTCTTCTAGTTAACAATGAAAAATTCACTCATTTCCCCTCCTATATTCATTGTATTCCTAGTAGGGTTCCAGAAGAAAGGGTAAAAATATACAGCTCCCTGTGTGTGCCGCCCCTAGAGTTTTAACTCTAGTTAAAGCTAGTAATAGCTTTTAACAGTATGTTCAAAATTCCTACTTTATATTTTTGGTAGTTTTTATAGGCTTCAGTGGTATCTATCCCTAGGTTAGGAAAAGCTCTAATTCTGCTTTTTGCATGTTCTATATGTTTCAGGTTAGTTGCTCTACTTCAGTTCTTTATTGGGCTGAGAATGACTAATAAATTTGAATTTTACAATTTTCTTGTCATATTGGTGGGAGTGATGCTCTTTCCAACTCTTTATGTATTCAGTCCTAAACAAAGAAAGTCCTTTATCTTAAAAATGCTTTCATTTCTATGATGTTATTCCTTATTTATTTATTTATTTATTTATTTATTTATTTATTACATTTTAAAGCATATTTATAATATCTGACTTAAAATCCTTGTTTGTGCCCTTCTGTTTTTGTCAGTTATTTTTTCTTATTTTTATTAGTTATAGTTCTCTCTTTAAACTATAGTAATCTTGCGGATGCTTATCATGCAAGCATAAGGACCAGAATTTGATCCCTAGCTACCACTTAAAATCAAAACAAACCAATCCAAAAAACTAGTATGCGCCTTTAGTCCCTCTGGAGTGATGGAGAGAAGAGGATCCCTGAGGCTTACTGGCCAGCCATTGTAGCTGAATTGGTGAGCCTCAGGTTTATTAAGATACCTGATCTCAAGAAAAAGGTGGAAGAGCTGGATATGTGGCTTAGCAGGTAAAGTGCTTGCTGTGTAGTCATAAGGAAATTTGACTCTGTAGCACCCACATAAAAGCCGGGTGGAGGCCCACCCATAATGCTAGCCTACAGGAGGCAGAAACGAAGAATTCCTGGAGCAAGATGGCTAGCTAGGCTAGCTATAAGTGGTGAGTTCCAGGTTTAGCAAAACATCTTGCCTCAGTATATACGGTGGAAATAGATCAAGGGTCACACTCAACAGTAGTATCTTCAGGTGTGTGTGCACCTCTCTATGTGTACTTAACTCACATGTAAACTCACACACACACACACACACACACACACACACACACACACACTACAAAAATAGAAGGCAGGTAAGGAAGACACTTGACTAACTGGAGCTCTACACATGTGGCCTTTCTAGAACCTCATTTTAATATTTTTTTTAGTATTTTCTCTGTTCTTGCTCTGGCTGATCGGACTTCTGTCTATGTCATGTAACAGTTTATGATTTATGAAATATCACTTAAGAGCTTTTCCTAACCTAGGGATGCTGACCTTACAAAATTATAACTTGTATATGTGCACCTTAGAATTCACCAAAACCTTAGCCCCTTTTGCAGATTCTAAAGTGCTTCCTTTATAAGGCTGTCTTCTTTTTGGTGATTTGTTCTCTCCTTTTGCTTATTGAGACAGGTATTTTTTGTGTAGTCCTGGCTGTCCTGGAACTCACTCTGTAGACCAGGCTGGCCTTGAACTCACTTGCTTCTGCCTTTTGAATGCTGGGATTAAAGGCTTGTGCCACCACCGCCTGGCTTATAATTCTTAAAGACAGGATCTTACTATGGAGCCTTGACTGCTCTAGAACTTGCTGTGTAGATCAGTCTGGCCTTGAACTCACAGAGATCCACTTGCCTCTGGGTTCCATATGCACACCCCCCATGCATACACATACACACACAAACATAATGCACATACATGCACATGACTGGAGACTGAAGCACGTGTGCAGGTGCCTGGAATAGGTTATTATAAAAGCTGGCATAGATGACTATGGAAATGGGCAAGTATTTTAATATGTAATTAAGATAAATAGAAAATGGAACTGAACTAGGGAAGAACAGAAGCTTACACTTTGAGTTAATTTATTTATTCTATCTTATTTTTTCAATATAAAATGAAAATGCCAAATCAATCAACTTACCTACCAGAAGTTCAACTTGCAAAACCTCTAGGGCATTTGTTAGGGATGTTGTGCTTAACTATTAGTTAATTAGTAATTTTATTCCAAGTTTATTTTAACTACTAAGTTAGTTTTTGAACTTTTAACTCCTCTGTTCTATGGACCAATATGAAACATTTGTTTTAGGGAATGCCACTTTTAAAGAAACAGGAGCAAAGTTTCTTTGGATTGGATTTGATGTACTTTGAATCTTTTGATCACAAAACAATTTTTGTACACCAGGACACAGAGACTATCAGAATTGTTTTGTACCCATTTCTGCTTATTCAGTAGAATGCAAAAATGTGAATGTATTATTTAAATATATTCATTTAAGAATGGAAATAACCGCCGGGCGGTGGTGTCGCACGCCTTTAATCCCAGCACTCGGGAGGCAGAGGCAGGCGGATCTCTGTGAGTTCGAGGCCAGCCTGGTCTCCCAAGCGAGTTCCAGGAAAGGCACAAAGGTACACAGAGAAACCCTGTCTCGAAAAACCAAAAAAAAAAAAAAAAAAGAATGGAAATAACCAATTGCCACAAAGTGTATTTGCACTCAGAATTAGCTGTTAGATAATAAGTGTAAATTAGACAAAGAGGAGTGTTCTTCCTCTAATTTGTGTCTATCTATCCATATATACTAGTAAATTATTACTCCAGTAAAAGCAAGAAGTGTTCTGATCCTTCATATTACTTTTTCTGTGGTAGAAATGGTGATATTTGATAACTTCATCCTACTTGTGAAAGTAGGTGTTATTAGTCAGTTTTCTATCACTGTGACAATATACTCAAAGAAATAAACTCAAAGGAAGCAAACTTTATTTTGGCTTATGACACCAGAAGTTTTAGTCCATGGTTGGCTGGTTTCATTACATTTATATTCAAGTTAGGTATAATCATGGTTGGGAGCACATGGTAGAATAAAGCTACTCACTTTATGACAACCAGAAAGCAGAGAGAAGAGAGAGGAAGGGGCCAGGGACAAGGTTCCCCTTTCAGAGTCATATTACAAATAAGCAACAATTTAAAGATGGGAAGAGATGGTGGTAGGGGAGAAAAGAGAAAGGCCGTTTTGCCAAAAAGAGGTGGTGTTTAAAAGGAAAAAAAAATTACATCATTCCCATTGACACACTTTCTCCAAGCATGTTCTACCTCCCAATAACCTACTCAGCTATGAACTTATCAATGAATCTATCTATTGATGGCAATGACACTCAATCTTTCCATCCACAAGTCTCTAGAAACAGATATTTAAACAGGAATTTGAAAAAGTTACTAATTTCCCATCAGGAACAATATGTAATTCAAATTGTAGGAAAGAGTACAGGAATTAAAAAAAGGTTGTCTAGGTTATGAATTGTTAGCACATTCGGTTTTTATAAGAATACAAATTATTACACTATGGTGTGTTTTGAACATGGGAATCTTATTCTTTATTATAGTGGTGTAATACATCTAATTGGAAATTGCTGAGTGTATATATATATATATATATATATTGAGGAAAGCATCTATACACTTTATCTGCATTTAACTTCAGAATTTAAATGCCTTTAGAAAAACACGTATTGTCTTTTAGTCTTGGTTTTTCTCATCAGCAAAACTGAGATGATAAACCTACTAGAGAAGGCATTTTGAAGATAAATTTAGTAATTTATATGTAATATGTATGAAACATAAAAGTATAAAGGTATAAATTTATATTGTTTAAAATGTATTTAAAGTTTTGGAACTTTTAAAGTGAATAAATTAATTTTATAGTAATTCAGAGGCTATAGGAAATGAATAAATACCTTTTGACCAAGGATGAAATAAGGCATAAGTACTATTTCTTAGATGACATAGAGAATTAGAATGTTTTAAAATATTTTAGAGAATAATTTTGTTCAAAGTCTTAAGCTGTTTTCTTTTGTTAATGAAAAATGATTATAAATGAGGAAATGCTTTCTCAAACACACAATTAAAATTATGTAATTTCTGGGTAAGATAAACAATCTAAAATTATGTAGTGTAAGAGGACAGAGCACTGAGGTGAACTGTTAAGTAATATAAGTTAAAAGCATTATAGTTAAGAAATGACTTATATTTCAAAAATATAATGTAAAGGTTGCTTTACTTTAGACAAGTGCCATGTTCTTTCCTCTAATGCTTGATATTTAGTTATATAGAGTTAAGTTTTGATCTTTTTAAGTGTTTGACTAGGAGATTAAGAATCTAATTTTGTTTTTTTTTTAAATAGAAAAATTAGAGAGATTTTGTGTTAGTTTCTAATTTTTCTACCCATTGCTTCGAATTCACTCTTGGTCAAAAGTAAATATACTTTCATTAAATACTACAAAGTAAATATTTTCTTTGTAAGAAAAGTAGTATACACTTGACTTTAATATACTCTTTTTTTAGTACTAATACCAAACAAGGATTTGAAATAAAGTGTAGTCGTAAAATGTAAGGGCTCAACTCATAAAAGCTTTTAGAGGCTTCTATTCTAAGTCTTTCTCAGCAGAATCTGATTTTTGGAGTAAATAACTAAACATTTTAATTATATATATTTAATATACACTTATATATGTATAGTTTGATTATAAACTTCTTAACCTTAAATAACTGTTAGCATTAGATCAATTAATAATGCACAGAGGATGGTACAAAATGTTAATGATTATTGTGTGATGGTATTGTGTTCCCCAAAATATTGTGCACCCTAATAAACTTATCTGGGGTCAGAGACAGAACAGCCACTAGATACAAAGGCTAGAAAATGGTGACACTTACACCTTTAATCCTAGCACTCCAAAGGTAGAAATCCCTCTGGATCTCTGTGAGTTCAAGGCCACATTGGAAACGGCCATGCATGGTGACACAAGCCTTTAATCCCAGGGAGTGGTGGTAGAAAGCAGAAAGGTATATAAGGCGTGAGGACCAGAAACTAGCAGCATTTGGCTTGGCTAAGCATTTGGCCTGGTTAAGCTTTCAGGCTTTCGAGCAGCAGTTCAGCTGAGATTCATTCTGGATGAGGACTCAGAGGCCTCCAGTCTGAGGAAACAGGACAAGCTGAGGAGCTGTCGAGGCGAGGTGGCTGTGGCTTGTTCTGGTTCTCTGACCTTCCAGCGTTGACCCCAGTACCTGGCTCAGGTTTGTTTTTATTAATAAGAACTTTTAAGATTCCTGCTACATTATTGCTGTCGTATTACTATCCTAATCAAGGTTATTACTGTTCTAATTTCTTATAATAAAATAAAATAAAATAAATAAAAAAGTCAGTAATAAAATAATGTAGTGTGTGTGAACTAGCAGATACTAATTTTGTATTTAACCTAAGTAATATTTAAGATAGGTAAAGATATATTGAAGATGTGAAACTAAAAGATGATTTCTGATTTTATTTTCTTCAAGATTTTAGAAAAATGAGAACAATAAAAGAGCAAAACCAAAACAAAAAGAACTTTTTCTTTTTAATATTTATTTTAAAAACATAGTTTTGTAATATCAATTTATCAATTCTAAAGATTCTTCAAGTTCTTTTATTTTCAGTAGAGGTGATAATAACTGTACCTACTAAGTTCTTACATTTTGGTGATTTTATTCCCCTACCCTCCTGCCTTTACTTTGCATGTTACTAGGACTTTAGTTCATCTTCTTTCTTTAAAAAACTTTAAAGCAGTTTTGACATTTGAGTGGCTAATAATGCACTTTAAAATTTTTATAGAAATATTCTATTGATTCACTATAATCATTCAAGAATTTCATAGCTTTCATTGAAGAACTATTCCTTTTTAATCAAATCAGTAGTCACAAAAGAGACTCAGATCTTCAGTTACAAATTTAATAAAAAGTGTTCATGGTGACTTGAAAGGTAACTACTCTTTTATGAAAGAGTGAAAATAATAAGGAAATACATATTGGTTGTGTCTCCAATACATAGGAAATATTTGGGAAAGTTTTTTTCCCCTTTCTGAATCACTTCATTTTTTTCTTGTCTTGGTTGAATTATTTGCATGTTATGTTAACTTACTGGGAGTCTATTAACCCATAGCCTAACCTCTTCATTTGTTCTTTAATCACTTTTCCCAACTGGAAACTGAAGATGTAACGAGCCTTAGATGCCATAAGAGTGTTCATAGACCTCTTCAGTATTCAGAGTGAAGCAGAGGACAGGACAGCTTAGGGTAGTGATTGTATAGAAGCTTGAGCTTAGCTTCTTTTAAACTTTAGGTACTTTGGAATATACATTGCCTTTTCGCTATTCATTTTAAGATCTACTTTTTTGTTATATTATCAGTTTATATATATAGGTGTGGACTTTGATGATTAAACTGAATGCGGGAGGGTAGTTGAAGATGCTGCA
>CABHPQ010136458.1:0-37897 GCA_902168405.1 Peromyscus aztecus
GTTCACACACTCAGGAGTCCCATAAAAATAAATGGTAACAAATACAAAGATCCAAGCCAGATGGTGTAGAGAGACCTTGGAACACACAGCTCTAAAACACTGGGTGTCTCTAGCCTCAGAGTTCAGGGAAACCCACAACGACGCAGGTGAAGGAGCGTAGCAGCCAGAGAGAGGCAGGACACCTGGAGAACAAGGCCCTCCAAACCAACTGAGCAAATGTCCTATGAACTCACAGAGACTGAGATGAAAGCCCAGGGCAGACCCGGGTCTGCACCAGGTCCTCTCCACATATATTACAGCTTTCAGTTTAGTATCACATTTTCTTTATCCATTTTTCCATTGATGGACATCTAGGCTCTTTACAATTTCTGGCAATTACCAATAGAGCATCAAGGAACAGGATTTAGCAAGTGTCTCTAGTAGGATGTAGAGTCCTTTGGGTGTATACTCAAGAGTGGTATAGCTGGATGCTGGGGTGGATCTATTCCCAGCTTCCTGTGGGACAGCCACACTGATCTCCACGGTGGCTGTACAAAAAAGTGAGCAATTTTGCAGTATAAGGTGTTTGGGCATTTTAAAATGACTCTGCAGCATGCAACAGAGAGTTCCTTGAATTGAGGTCTTACAGCCACTTAACAGATGCCTTCCCAGTACGTTGTTGAGTCTTGTTCAATTCAGAGGTCAAAATCAGAAGATTCCCTCGTCTTCTCATCATTCCCCATTTTCCTGATAAGAGAGAAAGGGGGTGCTTTGTGAAGACACTAGTATTTCAAACAGTATTTTAAATTCAATGTTGGTTTGAATGATCTCTAACATAGAATTGGCAAAGAGGATTCATGCCCGCTATGACTTATTCAGCATATGAGGTTTCATCCATACTCAGCACATGGCATTCGTATTTCAAGGAGAAAGAATGTCTGCTACAGGAACATGCACAATTAATGCTCTGCACTACAGAGACTTCTTATGAGTCAAAACTTTCAGACTATCAAGTACAGCAAGTCTCCATGATGTTTGTTATTAGCCCAGATATTCAAAACCAAAAACTCTATAGAACAAGGGTGACTCCATATCCAGTGGACCCTGAAGGATGATGGTGTATCAGAGTAGGTCAATGTTCTATAAATGCATGAGAATGTAGGTCGGGATGCTGGGACTGGAAAGGCAGTGTACTTGAGACCAGATAAATATCAATAATCTCAAACCTATTTTTAACTAAAATATACATATGTATCTATGTATACTGGGTCAATAAATGAGTTTTAAGAAAAGAAATTTAACAATACTTTTGGTCAACTTACAAGAATTACACTTACGTGGCAGAGCGTTACGATATGAATATCTCTTCCAGTCTATGACACTGGAAGTTCTGCTGACAGCACAGCCAGAATTAACAACACACGTTCAGGCTGCTTAGGACTGTGAGGGCAGTTCTGGTGTGCTCAGATGCTGTCTATGTGGATTCTACTGATAAAATTCATGTTATACTTTATGCAAAGCTACTCCCAAAAGAGTTCCAGTCTCATTTTGTCACTATGCATTATCACAGTTTTCCCTTCTTCAGTGTTTTACTACAGAAGAATCATGTAAATGGAGGTGGTCACTGGACCTCAATCAGGATCACTTTATTTACAGAGGACGAAGCAGAAAATTGGACACTCAGAACAATTACTTCTGTGTAAGGCTCGAGGCTAATCTTCTCTGTCATCTCAGTCCCAGGGCAGCTTCCTGCTTCTCCAGGGTTTCTGACACACTCAGGATGTGGGTTGAAACACTGTGTTTCTTGCACAGTAATAGACCGCAGAGTCCTCAGATGTCAGGCTGCTGAGATCCATGTAGGCTGTGCTGGAGGATGTGTCTGCAGTCAGTTTGGCCTTGTCCTGGAACTTCTGATTGTATTCAGTATTACCATTTCCAGGATAAAAGTATCCAATCCACTCCAGGCCCTGTCCAGGCCTCTGCTTCACCCAGTGCATAACATAACTAGTGAAGGTGTAGCCAGAAGCCTTGCAGGACAACTTCACTGAGGACCCAGGTTTTCCCAGCTCAGGACCAGACTGCTGCAGCTGGACCTGAGAGTGGACACCTGTGGAGAGAAAGGCAGAGTGGATGTCATTGTCACCTCAGTCCCTGTTCCTTCTTCAGGGTTGGAACTGGAAAGCCCCTTACCTGTAGTTACTGACAGGAGGAAGAGAATGATCCAGCTCCATCCCATGGTGAGGACCTGTGTGCTCAGTGACTATGGAGCAGACACTGATCATATGTTGTTCTGGAGTGTGGACATCTCTGTATTTAGCACCACAGATTCAAGTAATTTGCATATTCATGAGCAGAGAACTTCTTAGATAAGCACCTAGTTCTGCTGGAGAAGAAAGAGGCAGAGGATACCTGGGTCAGGCAGCAGGTCACCAGTACATAAGAAACCTCCAATAATCTTCCAATCCTCTGCTTCCTAATCCTCTCTGAGGAAGTGTATAACATACTCCTTCCCTGAAGCCTGTGCAGATGCTGAGGAATTAACATCAGGACCTAAGCTCTCAATAGACTACAGGCCTGAGGCAGTTGGTCTACTTTGTGATCAGGTTATCAGATTAATTAATGGTGATTGTAATCATGATGACAGTGATGGGAAGTTTAAAACCTGCTAAGTTTGAAATTTACAACTGTCTTTCAGATATATGCAGTTGATATTTGCCTTTCCAACAGATTATATACTAAGAAACTCATCCAAGTGTCCAAAAGTAAATATACTTGAGATATATTTGCACAATGATTATTGTAGCAACATCACAATAGCTAAATTATAGAAATAAACTATATACTGTACACAGAGGATTATATCAAGAATATATGTTTATATAAACAACACAACAGAAGTTTTTCATCTGCAAGGAATATGGAAACTACATCAGTTAAGGAAAATGGATGCAACTAGAGATAAATGTAATAATTAAGATGATCTCAGAAACACAGACATTAAATGAGACTCTCGTTAGTAGTTCTTAGATATTTCATACTTACATACAACTATGAATACAAATACATGATGATGTATAAGTGAAATTGTCTAATAGAATAAAGGTAAAGTAGGAGGGGAAAGAAAATGAAGGGTAGAGTTTATAGGGGAAATATATGCAGTGTACAAAATATACTCGTGAATGAAAATTTTAAGCATATGGAAATTTGTTATTTTTACATTTAATAATTTGTATTCTCTGAAATTTTAGCACATGTATAAAATATAGTATGATCATATTTACACCCACTATGCCCCACATGTTCCTCTTGGGACCTTCCAATAAATCTCTCTCTCAAATTCCTGACCTCTTTTCTTTCATTAACTAATAACAATGGGTCCAATCAATGTTATCTGTATACACATAGGTGGGGTCATTCACCAGTACATAGGAAACCTCCAGTAATCTTCCAAAGAAAATTTATTATATTTTCCGTATCCATTATAAACGCCAATAGATCCTCAGCTTGGTGTGGATCCTAGGAATTTCTCTCCATCCATGTTATAGTTTTAAAAATTGTTATACTATCCTTAGTGGTGAGAACGAGGCAGGAGAGGACATAGGAAAGATCTGGGAGTCCCTGCCACACCAACCTCATCTCTCTACTGAGAATTCTTGGCTCCACTGTGCCACCTGCTGGTTATTAGCTCCCCTGCAGGTTGGTTTGTCATGGCTTACACTGAAGTTGCACTGTCTTTTATTTTAATTCACTTTGCATAACAATCACAGATCCCCCCCACACACACACATTCCTCCTCCAGAAAGCAAAGCCTGGTACATTCAGCTGAGGCAGGACCAAGACCCTCTCTACTTTATCAGGGGTGAGCAAGGTATCAGGCCATATGGAATGGGATCCAGAAAGCCAGCTCATGCACCAGGGAAAGATCCTGATCATACAACCCGGGGCCCATTAACAGACCCAGCTACACAACTGTCTCCCATATACAGAGGGTCTAGTCTGGTCCCATGCAGGTTCCACAACTGTCAGTCTAAAGTTCATGAGTTCCTTTGACTTGGTTCAGTTTTCTCTGTAGATTTCCCCATCATGATCTTGACCCCTCCCATTGCTCATATAATCCCTCTTACCTCTTTTCGACTGGATTCCTGGAGCTCGGCCTGGTGCTTGGTTGTGGATCTCTGCATCTGCTTCCATAAGTTGCTGGATGAAGGCTCTAAAATGACTATTAGCGTATTCACCAATATGATCACCAACATAGGCCAGTCAGGCACCCTTGCCATTAATACTGGTATTCTAATCTGGGATCATCCTTGTGGATTCCTGGGAATTTCCCTAGCACCAGATTTCTCCCTTGCCCCATAATGTCTTCCTCTATCAAGATATCTCTTTCAAGAGGACCCTAAGAAAGACACAGGGATCGCGCAACAATAGAAAAATGGATGAGATCTACATGAGAAAACTGGGGGTGGGGGGTGGGTAATGGAGGCCAAGGGTCAGGGGAAAGAGACTTTCCGCTTAGGGGAGCGAGCGGGAGGTCCCAGCTGGATCAGGAGCAGATTGGGAGAACAGGGAGGGAGATACCATGATGAATGAGGACCCCAGGGGAATAGGAAGAAGCAGAGTGCTAGAGAGGACCCTAGAAATCCACAAAGATACCTCCACTGTAGACTACTGACAATGGTCGAGAGAGTGCCTGAACTGACCTGCTCTGGTGATCGGGTGACTGAACACCATGGCTATCATGATAGAACTCTCATCCAGTGTCTGACGGAAGCAGATGCAGAGATCCACAGCTGAGCCCCAGGTGGAGCTCTGGGAGTCCAATTGGCAAGAGAGAGGAGGGATTGTATGAGCAAGAATTGTTGAGACCATGATTGGAAAAACACAGAGAAAAATAGCCAAACTAGTGGAATTGCATGAACTGTGAACCAGTAGCTGAGGAGCCCCCATGGAACTGGACCAGGCCCTCTGGATAAGTGAGACAGTTGATTAGCTTGAACTGTTTGGTAGGCCCCCAGGCAGTGGAGCCCAGACCTGTTCTTGGTGCATGGGGTGACTTTTTGGAGCCTGGGGCCTATGCTGGGACACTTTGCTCAGCTTTGGTGTAGGGAGGAGGGGACTGGACCTGCCTTGGCTGAGTCTACCAGGCTGGACTGACTCCCCAGGGGAGACCTTGCCTTGGAGGAGGTGGGAATGTGGGGTGAATTGGGGGGAATGACTAAAAATAAAGATACAGTTCTTTCATTGCTCTCCCACTCCATCTCTCCACCAACTCAACCATCCTGTTCACTCATGTTTTTGTCCCTCATCCCCTACCCTCTATTGCTCCCCCTCATGCCCAGTTTACTCATTGGGATCTCCTCTGTTTCCCCTTCCCAAGGTGATCTATGCATCCCTCTTAGGGTCCTCTTTGTTTCCTAGCTTCTCTGGAACTGTGGGTTATGATCTGATTATCCTGAGAAAGAAAATCAGAGAACCATCACCCTTTCCAATAGCTCAAAAACAATATAAAATACCTTGGGGTAACTCTAACCAACAAATAAAAGACCTGTAAGATAAGAACTTAAGTCCATAAAGAAATAAACTGAAGAAGATGTCAGATAATGGAAAGATCTCCCATGCTCATGGATAGGTACAACAAACATAATAAAACTTGCAATATTACCAAAAGCAATCTACAGATTCAATGCAATCCCCATCAAAATCCCAACACAATTCTTCACAGACCTCAAAAGAATACTCAACTTCATATGGAAAAACAGAAAACTTAGGATATCTAAAACAATTTTGTACAATAAAGCAACTACTGGAGGCATCACCATCCCTGACTTCAAGCTCTACTATAGAACTATAGTAATAAAAACAGCTTGGTATTGGCATAAAAACCAACATGTGGACCAAAGGAATTGAAGTGAAGATCCTGACATTAATCCACACACCTATGAACAAAGAAGTCAAAAATGTACAATGGAAAAAAGAAAGCATCTTCAACAAATGGTGCTGGCATAACTGGATGTCAACATGTAGAGGATTGCAAATAGATCGTTATCTACCACCATGCAAAAAACTCACATCCAAGTGGATCAAAGACCTCAATGTAAATCCAGCTACACTGAACCTGATAGAAGAGAAAGTATGAAAAAGCCTAGAAAATATTGACACAGGAAACCACTTCCTAACACCAGTAGCACAGACACTGGATGAGTTCTATCATGATAGCCAGGGTGTTCAGCCACCTGATCACCAGAGCAGGTCACCTCAGGCACTCTCTCGAACATTGCCAGTAGTCTACAGTGGAGGTATCTTTGTGGATTTCTGGGGACCTCTCTAGCACTCTGAAAACAAGAAGCTGCTGAGAAGCAAAGGACATGGTAAATAAGACAAAATGACAGACTATAGAATGGGAAAAGACCTTTACCAACCCAACATCTGACAGAGGGCTGATCTCCAAAATATATAAAGAACTCAAGAAACTAGACATCAAAGTAACAAACAATCCAATTAAAAAATGGGCTACAGATCTAAACAGAGAATTCTCAAGAGAAGAATTCCAAATGGATGAAAGACATTTAAGGAATTGCTCATCATCATTAGTCATCAGGGGATTGCAAATCAAAACGACTCTGAGATACCATCCTATACCTGTCAGAATAGCTAAGATCAAAAACACTGATGACAGCTTATGTTGGAGAGGATGTGGAGGAAGGGGAATACTCCTCTACTGTTGGTGGGAGTGTAAACTTGTACAGCACTGTCTTTCTTGAGCAGTAACACATGCCTACAACTTCAGTTGTCACAGAGCTTAGCTTCAGAGAGAAATGGTTATTGTTAATCTGGAGGAGCTGACTGGATACATCAGAGATTGATGTTAAGATGTTTCTATACTATCATCAATGCCCCTCTCAATGCCAGGATCCTCCCTGGTGACAGTTGGATCTAGCTCTAGCAGTTCTCACTTGCAGTAAGGTGACAACAGGAGAGAACAAAGTCTTGCCTATCTTTATCAGATTATACCTGGGTCAGAGCACCTGATGTCAGAGAAACATAATGAGTCTAAAGCTCAGAATGAGCCTCCCATGTATCCATTTATGAATTTCTGAGACATGCAGATAAAGAGGTCAACGGAAAGAAGATGAACCATTCTGGTATTCACAGGAAAGTTAACAATTCCAGAAAATACAATCACATTAAGAAGGACCTAGAAATGAAGCCAATATAAGCTGTGACTCAATCTATTTCCCTCACTGTATTTGCATACAGTTAAAGGAATTAGGGGTGAGAGGAGATCTCCTTGACAAGGATCCTTATGGGTGGAGGATATGTGTACTTGCACAGTTTTGTCTTTCCATGTCTACCTTTCCAAGTACACAGTCCTCTTATTCTTGGACAGGGCATGTGTTATTAAGCTATTCAGAATCTGAACATTTTCATTGATTTGGAATATACTCCCAGGAATGGGACAATCCAAGAGCAATATGTTGGGTTATATGTACATGTGTGTTTAAATGTCTGAAGTGTAGCTACAATATTAAAACAAAAATGCATACTATATAAATTCAGGCTATTCATGTATATTTTCCTCTAATTTTTGGTCATGAGTTACATACACCTAATGTTTCAGGATAGAAAGATCTGGAACCAGTCTGATGCATATCTTCTCTTTTACCACTGCTCAGAACTGATATGATGTCTTGCTGACTGTAAGTTCACAGAGTAACACCCTCTTCTCATTATAAAAGAAAACTTATCCCTACAATTCAGGGTCCTGGATGGTTATATCTTGGCATTTCCAAATCTCTCTTGGGTTAAGTAATGTCTATAAAGCCACATTTCATACTACAGTACATGGGATGCTGATGACTATCATAGGTTACAATGGACATGAGTACATGTCTATTTAATAATAAGGAGATTTTCTCCTCTTACAATGTAATACATTCACAAAATTCTGGGCCCTGTGAGAATACAAATAAATACTATTAGCTTATTCTCCTAAATAAAAGTAATATTGGGATTATAATATGTGCAGATCTGTTGCAACAAGTATGAAAGTGAGCAGGAGTTCTCCTTGAATCATCATATTGATTTCTAGCTTTTTTTTATAATCTCCCTTTACCCTGTGGATTATTTACACTTCTCCTCTGGCTGGCCCCTATTTGCATTGATCATTAACCCTTAGTTATCCCTACTTTAACTATGCTGTATTTTACTCTTCTAAACACTACTTAAGAACCTGAGCACCACTTGTACAATTCCTGAGGTCCACCACAGGGAGGATTGTGTCTGGAAACAGGCTCACATCTCCTCAATCAGATTTTCAGGGATTGATGCACATGGTTTCCTCAGTGCCCAGATATCTAAGATGCAGGAAGATCCAGTTCCGAGATGTTTCTGAGCATCTCTGGGGTGTCCACTCTGTAACTTACCTCTGAATATAGTTACAGACAACATCTGCAGCCTATTCCTCTGGGAAAATGTCATGAATCAGCAACTCTAGCTATCACATTTCCTTCATCCATTTTCCATTGATGGACATCTAGGCTCTTTCCAAATTATGGCAATTATCAATAGAGCAGCAAGGAACACGATTTAGCAAGTGTCTCTAGTAGGATGTAGAGTAGCTTTGCAGTATAAGGTATTTGGGCATTTTAAAATGACTCTGCAGCATGCAACAGAGAGTTCCTTGAATTGATGTCTTACAGCCACTTAACAGATGCCTTCCTGCTGTGGGATGTTCTGTATGGCAAATGTGTTGCTCTGATTGGTCAATAAATAAAATACTGATTGGCCAGTGGCTAGGCAGGAAGTATAGGTGGGACTAACAGAGAGGAGAAAAGAACAGGAAGGTGGAAGGAGTCACTGCCAGCCACTGCCAGGACAAGCAGCATGTGAAGACGCCGGTAAGCCAGGAGCCATGTGGCAAGGTATAGATTTATAGAAATGGATTAATTTAAGCTATAAGAACAGTTAGCAAGAAGCCTGCCACGGCCATACAGTTTGTAAGCAATATAAGTCTCTGTGTTTACTTGGTTGGGTCTGAGCGGCTGTGGGACTGGCAGGTGAGAGAGATTTGTCCTGACTGTGGGCCAGGCAGGAAAACTCTAGTTACACCTTCCCAGTACATTGTTGAGTCTTGTTCAATTCAGAGGTCAAAATCAAAACATTCCCTTGTCTTCTGATCATTCTCCATTTTCCTGATAATAGAGAAAGGGGGTGCTTTGTGAAGACACTAGTATTTCAAACAGTATTTTACATTCAATGTTGGTTTGAATGATCTCTAACATAGAATTGGCAAAGAGGATTCATGCCTGCTACGACTTATTCAGCATATGAGGTTTCATCCATACTCAGCACATGGCATTCATATTTCAAGGAGAAAGAATGTCTGCTACAGGAACATGCAAAATTAATGCTCTGTACTACAGAGACTTCTTATGAGTCAAATCTTTCAGATTATCAAGTACAGCAAGTCTCCATTCTGTTTGTTATTAGCCCAGATATCCAAAACCAAACACTCTATAGAATAAGGGTGACTTCATATCCAGTGGACTAAAAAGGATGATGGTGTATCAGAGTAGGACAATGTTCTATAAATGCATGAGACTGTAGGTGGGGATGCTGGGACTGGAAAGGCAGTAAACTTGAGACCAGATAATTATGAATAATCTCAAACCTATTTTTAAACTAAAATATACATATATATCTATGTATACTGGGTCAATAAATGAGTTTTATGAAAAGAAATTTAACAATACTTTTGGTCAACTTACAAAAATTACACTTATGTGACAAGCATTATGATATAAATATCCCTTACAATCTATGAAACTGGAATTCTGACAACACAGCCAGAATTAAAAACACACATTCAGGCTACTTAAGACTGTGAGAGGAGTTTTGATATGCTAAGATGTTGTTTATGTGGATTTTACTGATAAAATTCATATTATACTTTATTCAAAGTTACTCCTAAAAGAGTTCCAGTCACATTTTTGTCACTATACATTATCATAGTTTTCCCTTCTTTAGTGTTTTACTACAGAAGAATCAAGTAATTTGAGGTGGTCACTGGACCTCAATCAGGATCATAAATATATTTACAAAGGAGAAGGAAGAAAATTGGACACTCAGAACAATTACTTATGTGTAAGTCTCAAGGCTAATCTTCTCTGTCATCTCAGTCCCAGGGCAGCTTCCTTCTCCTCCAGGGTTTCTGACACACTCAGGATGTGGGTTGAAACACTGTGTTTCTTGCACAGTAATAGACCGCAGAGTCCTCAGATGTCAGGCTGCTGAGCTCCATGTAGGCTGTGCTGGAGGGTGTGTCTACAGTCAGTTTGGCCCTGTCCTTGAACTTCTGATTGTAGCCAGTACCACCACTTCCAGGATTAATAGCTCCAATCCACTCCAGGCCCTGTCCAGGCCTCTGCCTCACCCAGTCCATTTCATAACTAGTGAAAGTGTAGCCAGAAGTCTTACAGGACAACTTCACTGAGGACCCAGGTTTCCTCAGTTCAGGACCAGACTGCTACAGCTGGACCTGGGAGTGGACACCTGTGGAGAGAAAGGCAGAGTGGATGTCATTGTCACCTCAGTCCCTGTTCCTTCTTCAGGTTCAGAACTGGAAAGCCTCTTACCTGTAATTACTGACAGGAGGAAGAGGATGCTCCAGCTCCATCCCATGGTGAGGACCTGTGTGCTCAGTGAGTGTGAAGAGGACACTGATCATATGTTGTTCTGGGGTGTGGACATCTCTGTATTTACCACCATAGACACATATGATTTTCATATTCATGAGGCAGGGTACTTCTTAGGTAAAGACCTAGTCCAGCTGGAAAACAAAAGAGGTAAAGGACCTTGAGTCTGGCAGCAGGATACTAAAGTGTAAGTCCTAATCCTGTCTGAGAAAATGCATCCCATACTAGTAACCTAAGACCTGTGCAGACCTTGTGGGTGTAACATTAAGACCTAAGCGTTCAATTCACAAATACACTTCAGCCAGAGAGTTGCTCCTCTTGGTGACAAAATAGATTTACAGATGGTGGTTGTGATAAGGATTTCAAAACTCCTAATTATGAGAATTTGCAGTCTTCTTTCATATACATGTAATTAGTAAATGCTTTTCCAGCAGGCCCCATACTAAAAATCTTACCAAAAAGACAAAAAGTGAAAATGTCTCAGAATGTTTGCACACAAATGTTATTGCAGCATTATCTATAATTGATAAATTATATAAACAAAATATATGTCTTTCAACAAATGATTGCAGCAAGAACACATGGAACATACACAATGCAACAGAATTTATACATCTGTAAAGTATAAGGAAGTTACATTGCTTTTAGGAAAATGATTGCAATTGTGATAATACTTTAAGTAAATTAAGACTGTCTCAGGAATACATATTGTATAAAAGTCTCATTTATAGTCTTTGATATTGCATAGAAACAATTATGTATGCACATATGTAATGATGTAGAAGTGAAAGTGTCTAATGGAGAAAAAGTGACAAATGGGAACAGTAGGAGAAAGAAAAGGATAGGTTGAGATTATGGGGTAAATATGAACAGTGTGCATTATACACATGCATGAAAACTCTAAACGTATGGAATACTGTTATTTCAAAAAACTCTAAACGTATGGAATATTGTTATTTCAGAATGTTGTTCATTTCTTAAAATTTTCTTCATGAATGCCATATGTTTTTATCATATCCTACCCCACTATGGGCCTCTTGCTCCCTTTATGACCTCTCAATACAACTCACTAATTTTATTAATGCTATCCATATGCATATGATGGAGCTATAAGTAGTATACATCCATAACTACTTCATAAGTAACATCCAACTAGTCACACTCCTAAGAAAAGTGATCCTAACTTCCTAAGAATTCTTCCAATTCCAAAATCTCCTCAGCCTGGAATGGTCCATGGGGAGTCCCTCCCCAACCTGTGTTGTAACCTTTTAAAACTTTTTAACACTTTGTTTAGCACTGGGTGCAGGACATACATATGCCAAGACTTGTGTGTGAAACTTAGATGACACCTTATGGAGTTCAGTTCTCTTCTTCTAAGATGTGGCTCTCAGAAATAAAACTCATGGAGTCAGCTTGGCCAAGAGGCACTTTCACCTGCTTAGCCTTTTCCCAGACTTTCCTGCTGTCAATTTGACTGGTTTGATTTTGTGCAGGTCTTGTGCTGGTAACTACAGCTACTAAGAGTTCCTTTGTTCAATGAGATAATGTCAATCTCCGTATACAGAAGTTCACGTCTTTAACCTCATTCTCTGAAACTTACATTGTTTCTTTTCCCTGTTTCTTATGGTCCTTGAGCTTTGGGTGGGAGGTTGATATCAAGGTTGATTTCATTGGGTCTCCTGTATCTTTGAAAGTACTCTTTCATTCTCAGCACTTTGACCATTTTTAATGTCTGCATTGATCATTACACAGCATACAAAAGGTCAAGGCTGACAGCAGCACTAATCTATTGGGTATAAAGATAAGTATTATAAGTCAGTCTGACAACTAGACCATTAGCAATACAACTAGGGTCTACTAGGACTATGTCATCCCTAGCCATGGGCTGTTGAGTATGCTTACATGGGATGAAGTCTTTTTATGGAGCAGGCTACAAATACAATGAGAAAGCAGTTGGTCACCAAGTAACAGGCACCAGTGGGACATCCTGCCTGGAAGGCTGATATTGTAGATTGTAAGGCCTGGTGCTGTGGAAGATCATTGATGCCTTTTCTATCACTGCAGGCTGCATAGCACCTTTCCATACTAGGTATTCTAGCCAGGATGGAGAATTTCCTGTTAAGTTCAAGGTTGGTTTCTCTTTTGGTGTCCTCCAACCAAAGTCCTTATCTAACAAGGAAATGCAGATTAAAACAACTTTAAGTTTTTATTTTACCCCAGTAAGAATAACCATAAACAAGAAAACAAATACAGGTAAGGATATGTGAGAAGGGTAATCCTTATTCATTGTTGATGGAAAGGTAAACTAGTATAGTTACTTTGGAAATCATTTGGGAGATGTCTTCAAAAAATAAGAAATATAACTGTGATATGTCTCAGCTATATACTTCCCAAGCTTATACTCAAATCATTCTACATATTACAGAGACACTTGCACATCCATGTTCATTGCTCCTATATTCACAATAGCTGAGAAAATGGAATCAGTATAGATGTCCAACAACAAACACATATATTAAAAAATGTGAATCATATATACCATGGAATACTACTCATGGAAAACATTAATAGTAGAATCTACAGTTAAATGGGTGGAATTAGAAAAAAAATGAAATTGAAAAAAATATGCTGAATGAGGTCAACCAAATACAAAAACACAAATGTTTCATGTTCTTTCTCATATGTGATTCCAAGACTGTAATGGTTTGTTTTCTGTGTTTAATTTCTAAAAGCAGAGAGACTGGAAAAGGTTCATTTTGGTTTGAGGTATTAAGGGATTGTATTTGATGAAATACAGATAAAATGAATGTGGAGGGGACAGCAACTGGAGACACAAAAATTCAAACATAAAGTGGTGTTGGGAAATAGAAAAGTAATGGTTAGGGTAGAGTTAACAAAATTTAACAATTATAAGGAAGCTGTAGTGAAATCTGTCTACAATCTTGCAATGGAAGCAAAAATATAATTATACAGTATGTAGAATGCATGTGACATGACAAAAAGGAAGGGTTGGGATACCAGGAGCAAAGGAATGCAACGTGTGGAATGGAAAGGACACATAAAATGCAATGTTGTTTCTATAAATAAAAAGACTGGAAATAATGAATGCCCTAGTTTTACACTTGGAATATTCTTCACGTTGATGGAATAATTTTGAGCTCATTTTATGGTGTGGTTTTATGGATCAGCTGTTACAGTATTCTATCAAAAACAATAAAACTAATAAAAGTACAGCAAAACTAGAGAGGTCTCGATAAGACTTGTAGCTTAACTAAGAGTATTGTCTCAGTGGTCTGGTTCTGCATATTTTCTATGGATCTCAATCGTCTGGTTCTCATTATGTTCTGTGGTTACATGTGATATCTGCTTGCAGACAGCTGAATAGAAAGTACATGGATGAGCTTTGCATTTTATTTTACTTGTGAATTCTTGAGCAGAGTACCTGAATGGAGGAACAGTTCTGTTCCTCAAAGACACAAGTTAATGAACATCTCACTTCTGGGTACCTGATATCTCCCTGTGAGTTAATAGTGAGAGAGGCCCAGGCATGCTGAAAACAGTATGTGGTGATGCCATTGTTCTTGGTTGCACAAAGTAACTACATAGTTAGACCTTACTTTGGGAAACAACTTAAAAACTGAATAGATGGTGAGATCCATAGGGGTAGATGACTCCAAGGGAACAGTGTCTCCCAGACAGAGTAGGGATGATGCACATAAGAATTCACGGAGTCTGTGACATCATGCACAGAGCCTGCACGGGTTAAAGTCTTGGTCTCAGTGTTCTTTTGCTTAAATCCATGATTCCTGATCTTGTATTTTTATGCTTATTTCCTTTTGTCTTGTGTATGTTTCCTGTGATGTAAAAAAATACTCTCTTTGTGCCTATTTGCTTTCTATAGAGAAAAAAAAGTGTGTGGAATTGAGTGTGTAGGAATGTAGGAAGGATCAGGAAGATATGTCAGGGGAAATCATAATTAGAATATATTGAATGAAATACATGATTTTTTCAAAAAAAAGAATAAATAAATAGAATTAAAAACAATAAAATATAAATATCTGATATTTAATAATCTTTTCTGTGTTTGAAGATGGAAACTTCACATACAAACAGCAGCAGCTGTAGTTCACCTAACATGCTTTTAAAAAGGAGTCCACAGCGGCTACAGAGTCCCCTCCACTCCTCACCTCATTTCTGTCCTGTTGATTATTGGACCCATTGTGCCCCCTGCTGGTCATGAACTCCCCTGCAGGTAGATTTGTCTTGGCTTACACAGAAGTTTCACTGTCTCTCTTGAGGAGTAACATATTCCTGAACCTTCAGTGTTCACAGACCTCAGGTGCAGGAAGAAATGGTCTTGTTTTTCTGGATTTAGTGACTAGATGTGTCAGAGATTGGTTTTAAGTTGTGCTTGTATTATTACTAATGTCCTTTGAACACCAGAGTCTTCCCTGGATGCAGTTGGATCCAGCCACAGCAGTAACCACTAGTATTGCAGTAACTACAGAAGACAGAGTCATTTATAGCTTCATCAGGCTACACCTGTGTCAGAGCACCTGAATCAGATGACCACAATGTGTCCTGATCTCAGATGCAGCACATCACACATCCACATAAGAATTCCTGAGACATTGATATCCAGGAGTCAACAAAAAGAAGCAAAACCAGTGTGGTACTCACAGATCAGATAACATCTCCAGAAAATACAAATGAGAAGAAATAGAAGTCAAGCAAATTTGGGCTGTGACTAAGTGTGAGTCATGACTGCATATTTGGCTGTATTTAAAAGAATACATTTAAAAGAAGGCAGAGATCTATTTCATAAGGATCCTTTGTGGATGGAGGGTAAGTGAACTTAGACATCTTTATCTCACCATACCTACCTTTCCAAGTCCAGGATCCTCTTATTCCTGGACAAGGCAAGTATTAGTAAAGTTTTTCAGGAGCTGAGTGTTTTCACAGATGAAAGATGGATTTGTAATTTTGCCAGAAATGAGGGAAGCCA
Organism: Peromyscus aztecus; assembly: GCA_902168405.1. Classification (NCBI taxonomy): domain Eukaryota; kingdom Metazoa; phylum Chordata; class Mammalia; order Rodentia; family Cricetidae; genus Peromyscus; species Peromyscus aztecus. Next base: position 15,679 of record CABHPQ010136458.1, read on the forward strand.
ATAATATTATGTAAGATTTTGTGTACATTTCTCTTTAATATCTGAAGTACAGGTACAAAAATTAACACAAAAATACATGATACAGAAAGTCAGGATATATGCACATTTTGCTCTATCTAATATTGCAAGATAGAAGCTGTTGGGACCTGGCTGAAGCTTGGCTTCTCTTCTTTCATTTGTCAGGTTGGACATGATGTACTCTGTACTGTCATTCCAGAGTGCAACATCCACATCATTATAGAGGAACACTTATCCCTACAATTCAGGGAGCTGGATAAGCTTTCTTGGCTTTTAGATTCTGTCCTGAACTTGTTAACGGCTATCTTATTACATTTCATAAGCCAGTGGTTTACTGAAGGTCTATCATGAGTGGCAATGTGCAGGAGTGCTGGCCAGCTTAAGCAGAAGAGATTCATATAGACATCCTCTTAAAATAATGCTGTGCATTCTCAAAAGGTCTTGGCTCTTAGGAATTTGAGAGACATGATGTGACATTCTTCTATTAGGTTAAACTAATATAAGTATCACAATATGTGAAGAGCTGGTGCAATGTCTATGAAACTGTGCAGGAGTTTCCGTGAATGCAAGTACACTTTGATTTCTAATTTTCTCCTATCTACACTTCCTTCTATGCATAATATATCCTACTAATGTTGATGGGCTCTGTTTCACTGTTAATAATTCCTCAGCATTCCTTCTGATATACATGATTGCACTGAGACTCCTTAAAGTCCAGAGCACAGTTTGCACCATTCCTTAGCCCCACCACAGGGAGGACTGTGTCCAGATCTTGGCCAAAATATCCTCACTCTCATTGTCTCACGGACTGATACAGCATGGTGTCCTCAGAAAGAACTATGTGATATGTCTCTGGTCATTTCTGAAGTGTCCATTCAGCATGGTACCTCTCGAGGAACTTACAAATGACTTCTTGATCCCATTTCTCTGGGACAATGTAATGCAAGAGCCTCTGAAATTAACAGTGAAAGAACAGCCAGACTGCACAAGTCAAGGAAAGTATCTGTGATGGTCAGTTGAACTTAGGCCTGTATACCCTTTAGTTCAAGTGCAAAGGATACATGGTGACAAAATTAAATCAGTGACATCAAAAAGATAAAAAAGAAAATACAAATCACCAGTTTGTAATTATAAGAGAAAGAGCTGTCATGTTAATGAGCATCCACAAAAATCAAATGGATTGATTTAAAAGCTTTGTAGTTCCAGGAAAATGCTGCTGATTATAAGGACAGTGTTCATTGTCCAGAGTCTATACTCAAACCAGAAGATATTCTTTGGTTCTGGGAATCACTCCAGTGGAACAAAACTATATTAAGTCTAATACTCAAATTCAGTGGGTGAAGAAATATCCAGACATTTCTCTAGTGAAGGTGTAATGTATTCAGAGATCACAGAGACAAAGAATTCCTGAGAAGACTAGTGTCCTCAGAGAGCAAGGATTTTAATGCAGTAGATAGGAACTGTGGTGTCATAAGAAGTCCCAATTAGTAATGACATGCCTCATTGCTACTCAACAATTTCTCCATATACTCTATAATTATCATCAGCTTAGAAGCCTGAGGTCTCTTGCATACAGAATAAGATGTCAGAGCTCTTAAGAGTAAAATTCTACAGCAGATATCACAATATTCCTTGAGTGAAGTTTTTGCAACCTTGTTAACAGCTGCCCTTACCATGCCTGAAAAAAATCCGTTTTTCCAAGTTGCTAAGTTTGAAATTAATCTACACAATAATAAATCCCCACTTTGCAATTGGAGGAAGACAGGAATGTACTTTGGCCACTCATTCGTATTTTCTGCACTATTTTTAATTTTGCTTACAGTTTCATAGGTTCTAACTTAGAATTGGAAAAGAGGATTCACACTTGCCAAAAGGCATTCCTAAGATAATACAATCTGTCATTCCATACAATTCATATTTCTCAGAGAGGAACTCTGTGCTTTAGGAACATACAAAAGTAGTCATTGATTGCAGCTATATGTCTCAATGACTAAAGTCCCAGAGATCCCAAATGACAATTGTGTCTATGCCTCTTGTCCTTTAGACATTTATTCAAACCATAGTCTTCAGCAAAGCACCAAGTATGACTATGACATGCATGTATCACAAAGACGGTAAGAGATGGTATTGTTTCACTGTGAGCCAGTGTTTTGTAACACGCTTGTAATTACACGCTAGAGTATTGGGACTGGGGAAGACAATAAAGGTGAAATCACTGATGAATGGTAAATCTCCAAATCTACACCTCAGAGCTAATGAATATGAACTGGGTTGATGAACATTTTTAATAGTAACTCAACAGCAATATTAGTCATCTCCTAGGAATTAGACATTGATTTACTATGTGAGCAAACATAAGTGTTCCAAGATACTGACCCAGTTATGGTAGACACATGTGCTCATATTACCATCAACAATAGAATATGTGGGTCAACATTGCTAGTTTAAAATTTTCAGAGGCAAATCTAAATCTTGAATGCAAGGTGACTAGGGAAATTCTTTGTGCAATCAGAAAGGATTCTTCCTCCTGTTGTTCCTTTCCTCAATACTGAAGTTTCCTTGATACTTTCCTCAATACACAAGTTCTGAGCAAGTCTGCATGTTACCCTTCCCTGTCATCTCAGCCTCAAGGCAGCTTCCCACACCTTCATAGCTCCTGACACACCTCAGATGTGGGCTGTGACACTGTCTCTTTCACAGTAATAGATGGCAGAGTCCTCAGATGTCAGGCTGATGATCTCCATGTAGGCTGTGTTGGATATTGTGTCTGATCCAGTTTGGCTCTGTGCTCAAATGTCTGTCCATGGTATCTTCTAGCACTTGGGAGTATCTCTCCTATCCATTCAAGCCCACATCCAATCTTCTGCCTCAACCAACTCATATGGGAAGTTGGGAATCTACCTCATTCAAGTCTTTGCAGGACACCTTTACTGAAGGTCAAGGACTTTTCAGTTCAGCCCCAGACTACTGTGGCTGAAACTGGGAGTGGACACCTGTGGAGAGGATGCCACTGTCACTTCACCTCTCTCTCTCTTCCTCCAGCCTGAGACTGGGGATTCACTTACCTATAGCTGCTGCCAACAAGTAGAGCATGATCCAGCTATAATCCATGTTGAGAATCTGTGTGTTCCGGGACTAGGGACAATTGGTTACTAACGTAGTGTGGTGGGAATGTGTGGGCATCCCTGTATTTACAACCACACATTCTAATTTGCATATTCACAAGGGAGTATATATTTTAGATCAAGAGTTTATCTTGTTTGAGACAAAACAGAAAGAGGATTACTGTGTTAGGCAGCAGGATCATAAAGTCCAAGTTTTAAACCTATCTGAGAATATGCATTCCTTGCTCCATTCTGGGAACTGTGTAGATAGAGCTTTTTCATCCCACTGAGAATCAAGTCAACACATCCAGGCTCATTAATGTGAATCATACTTTAATGGTTCATGGGGCACTTGAACCTCCTTGGCTCCAGGCAAACATACATATGATGCTGAGAAGGTGCCTGAGACCACCCTGCCCCCTCAGACACTAGCACAGACCACTGGAGACTGCTGTCCATCCCACACCAATAATGAGGAGGAATATGGACGCCTCCGATATCAACTGAGGATTCCAGGCACACATTTCTCCAAAATGATTCTCAGGGTCTGGAAGCCAAAACATCCTTAACCTATACTGATAAGTAGTTCATGACCCAGTTTCCTATATAGTGGCAACAGAAATCTAATTTGGCTCTTGGTAGGTTCACATATTCATTCTCCTTAACAAAGACACTCTCCAGTGTAGTAACATAGAGAATCAATCTCACATGTCAACTACTGCCAGGTACTGCCCAAACTGTCAAACAGTCCTGAATAGGGGAGTGAGGACTGAGAAAAAACAGCAACAGAAGAATAAAGAGAAAAAAGAAAAATAGACTCGGGAGGGCTCTCAGTCAATACCATAGCAGCCCCAAGTTTATTTCTCATAGCCTTTTTATACATCAGAGCAGAGTGGAGCAAAAAGATCTCCCCCTCTCAAGGACACCATGGTACAAGGAACAAACAAATGCAAACACCTCCTTAATTCTCAAGACATCTGGCAACCACACCTTTGTCCATACATCCTGTTATCCAGCCTTGAAGAGCAAAACATCCAGTAGCCATGCCTTTGGTCAATCATCCTGTTATCAAGTCTTGAAAAGCAGTAAGAAGCTTCAATTCTCTGACCTTAAGTCAATAAGAAATCAAGCCACAAGCTGGAGTCATTTTGGGCTCCCATAAAATACACCACGGTCTGTGAATGTAATGATGCTGGCAATGAAGACCACAGAGGCTGCTGGAATCCCCTCAGTGTAGAACTTTCCTGTCAGGATTTAGATATCATTTACTTCTTAGGGATTTGTTGCTCTACAGTGCCCCCTGCTGGTCCTGAGAAATGGCTTCTATAAGTTTATCAATGGTCTGACAAACAGTCCTCTCACTATGTATGGTGCCTGTTTCTTTCCTTCACTGTCTACCTGGTGATCTTGAGTAGATATTTCAAGCATGAGTGATGAGCTGTGCTTCAATAATTTGCAATGTCTCCATAAACCTCAGGATTTCCCTAGGGGTGTTGGATCCAGCTATAGCAGTGACAACTGATGATTATATGAGTTAAAAGACAGCATAAGTGATAGGCAGGGTCTACAAGTACTCTACAAGGCAATTTCCCAACTCCTGCAGCTGTAATCAAGACAGAACACTCACAGCATTGGCAAGAGGGGGAATCACAATGTGAAACATACAGTTACATCAATAGAATATTTTCACATTTGGGAAGGAACCAGAATTTAAGAAAATTTGGACTGATTCATATGGTTTGCTAAGTCAGCATTTGTATTGTTGATAGATTGTATGTTTGTATGGAATCTTAAATGGGTTGGGTTGGTCACTTTGCCATAGAACTTTCTGGGTGGAAGATGCTTTGGCATTGTCTTCAGGCAGATCTTCTCTCTCGGGATCTAACGTCCCCAAGCTCAGACTACTCTTATTCAGGGGAAGTCATGGCTGCTGAAGAGTTTCAGAGACTTGAATGTATTTGTATAAGCTTAGTGAATGACGAATGTGGAGTAGAATAACTATCAGCTCCTAGGAGTTAGTGGAGCCAATATGATTATATATATGACTCACAAGTTTGTTCATATATATGTACATGTGATTTGTAGGCACACATGTGAACCCCTAAATGTATGCTGCATATCAGAGTATAGATGCATTAGTTTGGATGTAAGCAGCATGATCATTAGTCAAATGCTTTTCATTCCATTGAGATTTTTCATGGGTTGAAAGTTTCAGGTGTGTCATGGTACTTCAGTTTCTGTTTCTTTATGTGAAATACTTTGACCACCATATATATTCAAGGCTTCTTACCAAGAGGGATTGCTGAAGACTAGTTCCTCTGCTCAATATATCTTGTACATGGTAGATGATTTTGCTAACATGGTTTCTTTTCCCAGCATTGCTGAAATAGGCTCTTGCCTGTGGAGTCATCCAAGAGAAAAATGCACATTTACAAGACCACCGGGGGCTGTAGATTCTACCCTTGTTGAAGAACCTTGAGGAACATGAACCTGTATCTTAGTGAAAAACTAGCAAGTTTGAGGCCCTTGGTGTAAAAATGAGGTGCTGTGGAAACTGATTACCAGCTACAACTACTTAAATCACATCGATCACAATTCTTTTATAGCACTGGTGTATGTTAAATTCATTTGAAAACTTCCACTACATTAGAAGAACCCTCAGTGATAATTGACAATCACATTGCATGCTGAATGTTTTGCGAAAGTTATGACATCGCTGTCAGCATAGGTGTTGCCCTGTAAAAACTATGTTCCCTTGAATAACTGACCTAATATCTCACATACTGAGGAAGAGTTATCATTCACAACATTTCCACAAGTTATAATGGAGAAAGGTAAGGACTTTGCAAATGGAATCTAATGCTTCCATTTCAAAATTTAGAACTTCTGTAAAACCAAATAATGGAGAAGGTCAGAAAATACCAAAAAAAAATTTAAAAATCTCGGTTTTATACATTATCGTTTTTCAGATGAGATCACAACAGGAAGAGGTTTGCTGGAGGCTCAAACAAGACATTCGGCTTGGACATTCCAGTGATGCTCAGCAAGACGTTGAGGCCATCGTGAAAGGATGGGAACTTCTGAATCATGAGACAGACAAGGATTCTGACATCAGACACACAAAGCCATGATTTGTATATGGTTTGACTGTATCTCCAAGTTTCTGTGAAGGAATTTTGTGTTGGAAGTTTGGTCCTCCTGGTGGAGTTAGTGTGATGCCCAGAGGACAGTGATTACTTAAAGGAACAGGCTGTGCTCAGAAAGAACTGGTGCATTTCTAGTGGGATCCTGGTTAAGTCTCAGGACTGACAAGCTTCACAGAGCAAGCTTGATGCTTCCCCTTCATTCCCACAGTGCAGCACTCCATCATATACATACTTGTGGTGTGTCACCATGCACCATGATGCCTTCAACAGACCCAACACTGCCATGGGCCCTTGAACATCAAAATATTGGAGATAGATAGGCCTCTATCTTTTATAAAGTACACTGTCTCAGATATTTTTATGCAAAAGAAAACAGATAAATATATCAACAGTACATATAAAGAGTCTCATGAGGAGATAGTAGGCTGAGGCTTTGCTTGAGAGCAATGCAGAGGGATGGGTAAGCATGATTCTTGCATCCACCCTGCTTCTTAACTTCCAGTCACAGCCTTGACCCTGACCCTCATCCTCTCAGGCTTGTCAGCCTTCACACAGCATTACAAAGTCAACATTTGATAAAGGTCTTTCTAGGTGGACATTCTTCCTTATGGGAAAAGTTTTGAGCTTGGATGAATGACATGATCACAACCTGTTCTTCATACAAATTGTACAAGCAGTAGCAGGTCTTTGTTTAAATTTTTTGCATATATTATTATATTACATATATTATTACATATATATGTATTATATATAATATATATATTACAGGTCCTTGAAATATTTGCTAATTCAAATTCAAGTTCTGTAAAATAAGGCAATTTCTGTGTATGGCTCCAGAAATGTCTCAGGGATGTTTCAAAGGTTTTTTAAATTGAATGATGGTAACATCTGATAGCCAGACATTGTACTCTAGATTTCCATGTCAGAATGTTTAACTGTAAATCTACTAACAGACTTTGTAATTTGTGGTGATTAAAACAAACGATATGACCAAGTTTTTCATTTTAAAAGTAGATCATTTAGAGTATCTTGAAGCAAAACAAAGTTGAGAGATGATTTCTAAAAACCTAGTTAGCAATTCCATGATAGTCTGACTCTTCAAATGAGAACTTTTTAGTTGCTTGTATGTAATCTTCTTAACTGCGCACCACTTGTGAATATAAGAACATCCCTTTTTTCTCTAGAACAACCATAATCATGATCTAATTTTCCAAGGTATTATAATTAGTTTTCCTGATTCAGGGTATTCATAGAACCATTGGAGTATACACAGAACCAACAGGGTAGACACAGAACCATCAGGGTAGACACAGAACCAAGATACTGTGATTATTTTCCCAGGATAATTCAAAGGGAAGATTTAGTCTGTTGCTGTGATCATGGAAACTTAAGAGAGTAATTTCTGAATTGTGTTATGGCATTGTTACCTTTTGCTATCTTGAATGAAACAAGGAACTATGAAGAATGATTTTTCTCCTGTTTTCTTAGGCCTCATAGGTTTTTGTGCATAAATTAAGAATGCTCCTATGCAGAAGACACATAATAACATATTCTTAACTATTAGCATGCCTCCCCAGCATATTGCAAAAATATCAAGAAGGTGGTCTGTTAAAATGTCTTTATGAATACTTTACATACATGCATGAAAAGGTCATAATGAAACCTATTATTTTATACAATTAATATATTGTAATGAAAATTAAAATTGTTTAAGAAAAAATATATTCAATGACAAATTTCACTTGTAGATTATCTAGGTAACCTTGACTGTAAATATCCCTTAGAAAATTGTTTTTTGTTTTTGTTTTTGTTTTTGTTTTTTTGGTTTTTTCGAGACAGGGTTTCTCTGTGTAGCTTTGCGCCTTTCCTGGAACTCACTTGGTAGTCCAGGCTGGCCTCGAACTCACAGAGATCCACCTGGCTCTGCCTCCCGAGTGCTGGGATTAAAGGCGTGCGCCACCACTGCACGGCAGAAAATTGTTTGTATTTTTGAAATATCCTCAATAGAGTCTCCCTTCTAAACTTCCCCTAATATTAATGCTTCTAAATATTTCACAGTTGGAACAAAAGATTGAAAGGCTACATACATGGGACCTGATCAACCTTTTCTTCATACAAATTATTCCTCAGCCCAACTGAATGAATGATATACAGTCAGAAAGGACAAGAGGATCACCATTCTCCAGTTAACATTGTCTCTGATTCTGCCTTGACAGATGTTACCATCTCTATACTGGAAACCGCCTACATACCCCAAACTTATAACATTATCCAAAAACATTGCATCAACATTCTAAAAGCAGAAAGACATAAATACGTGTGCTTAGGTTTTTGTTACATGTGTGTTTGGCACAGGACACCATCCCATAGGAACAGTGTTCCTAACACTTAGGGTGCTTCTTCCTAACTCAGTTAACCTACTCTAGAACTTCTCTCACAGGAAGGCCCAGAGCCAAAGCTAATCTAAATAGTCCTTCAAAGGCATGCCCAAGACTCATTTCCCAGGTGAGTCTAGGTCATGCAATTTATACAATCTATGTAAACGCAGACCACAAAGATCAGAAATTGTTTTTACACTTGAACAAGGAGAAGAGGGAAGTATGTGAATGGTCCCAGAGTGAGGAAATGCATAGGATAAAAGTTAAATTGGTCAAATCTGAGCCTGGAATATACCTCAGGAAGAGGAAGGGAAATTTTAGATTTTTAGGATTCTGGAGTCTAGGAGTTTGGTCCTGCCTCTCTCTTGGTTCCCTCTGAATCTCAAACACTATCCTTAAAAGGAATCCCACTGAAGTTCTGCCATAATCACAGAGAAGAAGGATCTATGCTTGCCTGAAAAGATAATTCACTTCTATTCAAGGTAAATCACTCAATCTAAATTGTTTACGAGAGTCAATAAAAAGGCTTAAACTGAGACAGAGGAGTGACATTATTGATTTAAACGACTGAAATATTAAAGTAGCTCAGGACCAGAGTGACTATTAGAAGCTGAAATAATTTTGAACTTAGTGTTGAAATGGTCTGTATTACTAAGAATAAATAATAAGTGACATCTCAGTTTCAAGAAAATGGAGCAGCCATAGGGAGAGTATGAGTCAGTGATCTGCATTGAAAATGACACCAGGATTACAGCAATAAGTAAAGACTGCCTTGGTGATGTCATGTGGGACAATGATCAATGAGCTGATGGAAACTGAATATCACCTTTGTTGTTAATAACAAAGACCTGTCTGACTGTGTCTAGGCTTGAGTATGTCTGGAAGGGAGCACTTCTTTTGATGACTCTGCACATGTCCCTAGAAAACATCTGAGCTGTGAAACATTTAGGAAGCTCCATAGATTCTTACCTGGTTATTGTTATTGGAGGAAGACAGAAATGATAAGACATGGAATTAGTTTGCAGCAGGAAACTGACCAGAAATTTTTGGGAAACTCTCCAACCAGGTTGTACATGTACATGCCAGAAACAAACACATTTAATCTCTCCACAATGTTCCAATTTCTTGAATAACAATCAATACACAAATGTATGTGGAGAGATTCCATTGTGTTTTGTTCAAATTTGCTTTATTGAAAAAAATATTTTTAAGCATTACACTTTTTCCCTCTCCCAACTCCTCCCAGAACCTCTACACCTCCCTAAAAACTAACTCTACAGCCTCTCTCTCTCTCTCTCTCTCTCTCTCTCTCTCTCTCTCTCTCTCTCATACACACACACACACAAACACACACACACATACAATCACAAGAACACAAAACCAGAATCTAAAATATACAAATAAATATTGACAAGACAATAAAAAATGCCCAAACGTACTTGTATGAGACAAAGACACTACAAAACATCGTTCTGTTGGTTTTGTTTTGTCCAATCCCTGGGCATGGGACTTACCCTAAAGTGTGGTTATTAAAGCCAGGGAGACTTCACTGAAGAATACTAACTTTTCCTTTGTAGTTGGGTACAATTAACAGGTAGCTTCTTGGTTAGAAACAAAAGCCCAAGTCCTCTTCCTGCTCTCTGTACTGGCACCCATCTGGTTTGAACTAGTTAAGCCCTGTGCTTGCTTCCACAGACTCTGTGAGTTCATACGTGCATCAGTCCTACGGTGTCAGGAGGAGACTGTTTCTGCGGATCATTCATCACCTCTGGCTCTTGCAATCTTCCCACCCCCTCCTCTGTGCTGGTCCCTCAGTCCTGAGAGGATGGTTTGATGAAGACAACCAATTTAGGACTAAGTGCTCCCATGTCTCTTACTCTGTACATGTTGTCCATTTTGGCTCTAAGATAGTTCCCATCTACTGAAAGAAGTTCCTCTGATGATGGATGACTTGGCATTTTTAATGTGTATCTATGGGAATGTCATTAGGAAACACTTTATTGCTATATTCCTTTATCAGAAGAGTAGTATTTGATTTTCCTCTAAGTCCATGACTTATCTACTCTCAGATTGTTGGTCATGGGTCTTATCTCAGGGAGTGGGCCTTAAATCAAATCACAGAATGCTTGATGACATCACCAATGTTGGAGCCACTACTGCACCAGCGTGTCTCACAAGCAGGTCACCATTGTAAGTCACAGGGTTTGTAGACTGATTGATTATTAACTTTCAACCCTAATAGCATGCAAAGTACCTTACAGTACTCTGAATATTAGTCAAGAGAAACTAGCCTCTAGTTAGACACCAGTTCTACTTCTCTGCATTCACTAAATCTATAGTGTTGTCTTCAGTCAGGTGGCCTTATCATCAGTTTGTGGAGAGCAACCAATAGCCTTGGCAAAATCCTGAGATATTTGAGGGGTAATGGGTCCATGGGACTCCTATGTCCAAAGACTCAATTTATGTGTGGTGATTCACTGATGCCCATCTTCCCCCAATCCACTTGTTAACTAGAGGTGAACATTACAATAATTTGGAATCAACTGCTATGGGGAAGTGACACCAAAGATTGGGTGGAACCAGAGCTCTGAACAACCTGGCTTAGGCACCAGACACCCTTCATCTTTATAAAGCCAAACAAAGACAGACACTTATTTCTGAACATCTGAAAAGGGACCTAGCAGTTATGACAGGAAACCAGGGCTCTGAAGCTCAAAGTCAAGAGGAAACCCCAGAGGCTAGCAGGAAAAGGTGTGCCCCACCCACCAACACCCTGTCCTGTATTAGGAAGAAATGAAGCTGAGAACCAGACTGAAATATTGTAGAGCTGTCAGTGGAGGCTTCATCAATGTGCTCTCTGAGCACAGTAGTATGTGGCAGTATCTGCAGTGTCCACATTGGTGATCTTGAGGAATACCTGGTTTTTGGAGGAGTCCTTGGAGATTGTGAGCCGGCTCTTCAGGGATGGGTTGTAGTACTTATCATCATCCCACCAAATGTTTGCCAGCCACTCCAGACCCTTCCCTGTGAGCTGGCGGATCCAGCCCACACCCATACCAGAAGTGCTCAGTGAAAACCCTGAGAAAGAGCAGGTCAGACTGAGGGTCTGGGAGGGCTGCAACAGCCCAGGGCCAGACTCCTTCAGGGTAACCTGAGACAGGACATCTGTGGGGGAAAGAAAGCAGAGAGTAAGGTTGGAACAGGGTGAGCATATGGCAGTTAATCCCTTAGGGATCCTTGGCACTCACAGGCAGGGACAATCAGCAGCAGGAATGAGGAAGCAAGCCTGGCCATGGCTGACACCAGTGAGTGCCCAGGCCCAGCTCTGGCTTTTCAACCCCGGGGTTGGGTGGAGCCAGTAGAGATTTGCATTTCCTCTCCAGGTGCTGACTCTGATGGTGGATTTAAGTTTTAGGACTCAAGAAGAACCAGTCCGTGATGGAGCACACAGGAGTCCTCTGGGGAGCTCATTTCTGCTCCCCATAGAGAGTAGGTAACACATAAGACCAGGGTCCTCATACACAACACTTCCAGTGAGTCAAATGCAATGCAGCAAAGTTGAGAGGAGAGACCCTCACTCTAACATGAGGGTTCTGACTCTGTCACTCATCCAGGGTTCATTACCCTGCATTTTTGCATGGAAAACACACGAAGAGCTCACAGTGTTGATGTTTCTGCCGCCTGCATGATGCACTGTGACTGGGGCTAAAGAAGAGTTCCTAAGTGTGTCCTCTTAGTACATATTATTTTTGACCAGAAAGGTACAGAGATTCTAGACTTCTTGTATAGGGTAAGAGGATGTGCCATCTGCAGACTGGCAATTACAAACGCTAGCTTTCCATGGAAGTGATGTTTTATTGACTTTATTAATCTGTTAGTTTCCTGCCTCACATATTTGTGATTTCTGTCAGTAGTCAGTGCCTTCACCTTGATCCTGGCCGCTGTTTCTAATGACTTGAAAATAACAGCAGAAAATACAGACTGCAGACAGAGATGTGGTTTGTTTGCTCAGTTCTCTCTGATTCTAAGCAGAGCATGTCAGAGGATGCTGGAAGTCAGGGCTCACAGATCCTTTGACTATTCTTCACGGCTTCTGAGACGTTCACCCTGATGTACTCTTCTTTGTTCTTGTCACTATTGATGTTTAAAACTTAAAAGGAATATGATTTGCTAATGTTGAGCAACTTGTGCAGTGACTTGTTGGTATGAGCATGATTGAATATATGGAAAGATGTTTGAGTGGTCTACTGATTTCCTTAAAGAAAGTCACACCAAACACAATCAACTCATTTTTATGACTAAAACTTCATGTTTTTAAAATGTATAAAGATAAAGATATCAAGATGTGTCTAAACCATGAATAAATGCTTACCACAAAGTGTAACAACACTGAAAAAATTAACCAAACCTGTGGTGGTATTGTTTTCCCCAAAATATTGTGTACGCTAATAAACTTATCTGGGGTCAGAGACAGAACAGCCACAATGTTGAACAGAGGTTAGGCAGTGGTAGCACACGCCTTTAATCCTAGAATTCCAGAGGTAGAAATCCACGTGTTCAAGGATACAGCCAAGTATGGTGACTCACGCCTTTAATCCCAGAAAGCAAGCCTTCAATCCCAGGGAGTGGTGGTAGAAAGCAGAAAGGTATATAAGGCGTGAGGACCAGAAACTAGAGGCATTTGGCTGGTTAGGCATTGAGCTGGTTAAGCATTCAGGCTTTCAAGAAGCACAGTTCAGCTGAGAGACATTTGGATATGAGGACACAGAGGTTTCCAATCTGAGGAAACAAGACCAGCCGAGAAGTTGGCCAGGTGAGGTTAGCTGTGGTTTGCTCTGTCTCTCTGACCTTCCAGTGTTCTCCCCAATACCTGGCTTGGGTTTGATTTTATTAATAAGACCATCTAAGATTTCTGCTACACAAACCCATAATGCTGAGTGCAGGCTGAGGCACTGAACTCTTTGGATAGGATGGGCAATCAGAGCTGCACTAAACTTGGGTTCCTTTACTGGGGGATGTCTATATTACAATGACTTTTAATCTGTGATTAAATTATGTGTTTTGAAAGAGAAGGATATCTGATATTTTCTCCATGAGATTCAAAGATCATCACAAACATCCCCATCAAAGGCAGGCAGTAGGAAGTGTCCATAAGTAGAAAAAGATTCCGGAATGGATGATACAGAGATGAAGTTGCCAGGTTTAGACAAAGGGGCCAGAGGGACAGAGATTCAAGGACAGCTGGTTCCTGAGTATGGGAAAGGCAGGCACCAGACTCTTCTGGGTAGATAACTTCATTTCTAGCCAGGAACACTAATTACATTCCAGGTGCTTTGTCCATGGAGGGAATAAAAGTATGATGTTCTGACTTAAGTCTGTGATATGAGTTGCAGTGGATGTAGACATTTTTCCTGAATCTTTCAGATATGCATGGAGTACTTCTGGGTCTGAGTCTTAAAAATGCAGACAGGTGTGTATTACACAGTCCAAAAATTAAAATACATAATTTAATATGACAAGATTTTATATAAATGTAGATGCTAAGCATCTTGCCAATGAGAGCTCAAAAATTAGAAGATATTGCTCTAAATTTGGAGCAGATTAACTCATCCATTCAGAACATTTCACTGAACTGCTTTATAGCTTTGAAAATTCCAGGCCTCAGATACATACAAGTTGGGATTTTATTTAGTATTTTCCCAATCTGTGCTGTAGGCATGATTGGCTCCCCACCCCCTATTCATCACAGTGACATGTGAGGTGAAAAGCAGTGCAGAGGGAGCAATTGTTAGAGAAAATGGAACCACCAGTTCATCCTTCAGAAATTCTCAATCACCTGGATTTGCCTAAGGTTGAGCAACTTGTGCAATGACTTGTTGGTGTGAGCATGATTGAATATATGGAAAGATGTTGGAGTGGTCTACTGATTTCATTCTCACGTGGGCGCCAGATAGAGTGGCAATTAACGAGGCAATTCCACATAGTTTACCTGGTAATTAAAAGAGGTTTATTTCAGGAGTAATTTGCAACCAATAAGGGGTTGATTACAGGACCCAGAAGAGATTAGGTACAGTCCAGCATAGTTCTCTGGGGAACTCTGACTTAGTCTGCAAATCCAGCCTCCAGGACCATGAGGAGCTAAGAGAGCGAATATGTTCGCATCTCAGGTCTTAAGGGGTCTCCCCTTGGCCACACCCCAGGGGCAGGTCATAGGCAGGTTTGGCAGTTACTTGCTGCCACACTAGGGCCATGTTTCAAGGTGAAAGCTGGAACAGCTTCCTACTACACTAGACTATGCAATTATGCCTGGCTTCTCCCTCTCTCCTTCCCCTGAGCTTAGGGCTTCACATGGCAGTGTATGACACCTTGGGACTAGGTCTCCTACGCTTGCCCAGCAGAGCTGCATGAACTCAACACTGTGGATTGAACATCAAAGCCTGAGACACTAAGTCACAGCCATATATTCCAGCTTCCTTCAGGGAAAAGAAGTTACAGATAGATTTACAAATGCTGCTGGTGGTGGTTGTGACGATGATGTTTGACACCTCATGTTTGAAACTTGTAGCCTTCTTATATGTACGTGCACTTGATGTTTGTCCTTCCAACAAGGTTCCATGTAGTGACTAAACATACATGCAATATTACTTAACAAAGATTTTTACTGTATTCACACTCAGAGTCTAGTTACAGTAGCTACTTCACGTGTACTATATGGTCTCTGACTTTATATGAAGTTAGGACAGGAAACCTTAGAGTCTCCTAGACTCACTCCCTCTCCTGAAGTTTCTCTGCACCTACTACATTTTCTGTCCTGGTGAAATTTGAATCTACAGCTCCCCCTGCTGGTCCTGAGCACGCAGGGAACCTGCTCACTGTGTCTGCAGCACAGTAATGTAAGGCTGTGTCTTCAGTGGTAGAAGAGCTCAGCTTCAGGGTGAACTGAATGTGTCCACTGACATATTGATGGATTTTCAGGGATAGCTCCACACTTTCTACAGGCCTTTATCCTCTTTTCTCTCAGAACAGGCTCTTCCTGAAGGTTCACAGCCAGGAGAAGGCTCTCAGCTCCCAGCAGCCAGAAGCCACAATCACCCAGCAGAGGACCCAACCATCCTTTATTTTCTGATAGGAGACAAGAAATTATCTCAATTTTTTCACATTTGTTGAGAGTTAATTTGTGTTTTATGATGTGATAGATTTTAAGAAGTTTCCATATGAGGAAAAATGTATATTCTGTATATGTTAAGTGGAAAATTCTCTGTATGTCTGTTAAGTCCAGTTCCTCCTTAGTACTTTTCAGCTCTGAATTTTCTTGTTTTTAGTTTGGAAGATGAATCTAAATTTTAGAGTGGGATATTGAAGTCCCAAATTATTATTGTGTCAGGACCTATGTGACTTTTGTCATTTAGTATTTGTTTTATGAAATTTGGGATCCAAAACTTTATGCATAAAGGTTTATAATTGTTACATCTCCTGGATGAATTCTTTCTTTTTCTAATACCTAGTGCCCCCTTTTAATGACTTTTAGTTAATTTTAGTTGAATGTTTACTTTGACTGATATGAAGGGCGCTCTACCAGCTTTTTTATGTTTTCCAGTTGCTTGGCAGTTTGCTTTTCATCCTTTTATAGTGACATTTTAGGAATCTTTACTGATTAAGTGTTTCTTGAACACAGAATGTAGTTGGTCCTTATTTCTTTTTAATCTCATCCATTTGTATCTTTTTGTGGTGATGTTTGAGGCCATTTACGTTTAAGGTTAGTGTAGAACGAGGTTTGCTATCTATTATAAATTTGATGGGTGGTGTTCTGTTTTCCTGGAATACTGGTTATTTCTTTTCTTATTTCTGTAATAGTTTTGAAGTTTTTGATGAGCTGCTGTGTGCAGCACGGCTGTTTCCTCATGTCTAGTTCGTTTCTCTGCAGTCAGCCAGCCTTTCCTCTGTGTTCCCGTAGAGCATCCCCTAAGGACTTTCTGCAGTGCTGACTTGCCTGTCATGAGTTTCCTTAATTTGTGATGCCTTGAAATGCCTTTTTTCCCACCAGCATTGAAAGATAGTCTAGCAGGATATAGCATTCTTTGTTCAGAGTTGTTTCTTTTCAGTGCTTGAAAAATTTCATATCCTTCTGGCCTTCATGATTGCTGATCAAAATTCTGGGGTAATTCTGATATTTCTGCTTTTGTGAGTTGTTTTTTCATGTTGTTAGTCTTGTTTCTTTACTTTGAATATTTGACATCCTGATTGTAATATGCTATGGTTATGTCTATTTGGAGTTCTACATACCTTTTGTATTTCTCTCTACATTAGTCAGTCTTTTTATTCAATTTTTCCTCTGCTTCTTCTTCTACACCATGAATTCTTAGGTTTGGCTTCTTGAACATATTTTGGACTTCTTAGAAATATTACTTTTTTTGTTTTTGTTTTTGTTTTTCGAGACAGGGTTTCTCTGTGTAGCTTTGGAGCCTGTCCTGGAACTCGCTTTGTAGCCCAGGCTGGCCTCCAACTCACAGAGATTCACCTGCCTCTGCCTTCTGAGTGCTGGAATTAAAGGCATGCACCACCACCACTACTCGGCTATGGTCTTGTATGTTAATGATGACATCTGTTGTGGGTTTTATTTGGCTGATCATCTCCTTCATTTCAAGCATTTTTATAGTGATTTTTCAGTGTTTTAATCTCCTTGCTATTTTTCCTCCATATTTTGAGCTTTGCCCTCAAACTTATTTAATGTTCTTATTAAATTCGTTAATAAATGTATTAAATGTTTCATTCACTTTGGAGGCTGTCTGGTCAAGATCTTGGATATATTTCCTTAACTCACATGTCTGTTTGTCACTTCTGTGTGATTGTTAGTTCTTTTGAATAGTATGACTCTGAATTCTTTCTGAGACATTTCAGCTATTTCTGTAATTTTGCATTCCCTCATAGAGGTATTGGCTACTTGGCATTGGATCTTGGGTGATGGTTGTGTCATGTTTTTTTTATATTGCTTAATCGTGTCTTATACATTTGTTTAAGTGAGTATGTTTATTTCATCTTCTTTAGAGCTTATTGTGATATTAGGGTTTTTATGACTCTTCTTAGAGGAATATTTGCACAAAGTTCAGCTGCAAGGACTGGAGGAAATGGTGTTGATTATCAAAGGAGTTGCTGAAGTGATCACATCTTGGCATGTGTCAGAATGACTAAGTGAGGGGTTAAACACTAAGCACCAAGGTAACTAGATGAGGTCAAATCTGGTCATCCCTGAACTCTATGAACCTGTGGAGTCAGGCTACCAATCTTCATACCCATTGAAGTCCATCTACTATAAGGAGTCTGTGATTAGAGTTACATGACCCAAAGGTGTCTGGAATCACAGAATGTAGCAGGAATCTTAAAGAGTCTTATTAATAAAATCAAACCTGGAGCTGGGTATTGGGGTGAACTGGAAGATCAGAGAAGCAGAACAAGCCACAGCTTCCTCACTTTGCCAATTCCTCAGCTAATCCTGTTTCCTCAGACTGGAAGCTTCTGAGTCCTCATCTGAATGGCTCTCAGCTGAACTGCTGCTATAAGCCTAAAAGCTTAACCAGGCTCTAATTCCTGGTCCTCACACCTTATATATGTAGCTAGAGTTTTCCTGCCTGGCCCACAGTCAGGACAAATCTCTGTCCCCCGCCAGTCCCACAGCCACTCAGACCCAACCAAGTAAACACAGACTTATATTGTTTACAAACTGTATGGCCATGGCAGGCTTCATGCTAACTGTTCTTATAGCTTAAATTAATCCATTTCTATAAATCTATACCTTGCCACGTGGCTCGTGGCTTACCAGCATCTTCACATGCTGCTTGTCATGGCAGCGGCTGGCAATGTCTCCCTCTGCCTTCCTGTTCTCTCAATTCTCCTCTCTGTTAGTCCCGCCTATACTTCCTGCCTGGCTACTGGCCAATCAGTGTTTTATTTATTGACCAATCAGAGCAATTGACATACAGTCCATCCCACAGCATATATACCTTGCTGCTTTCTGCCATCACTTCCTGGGATTAAAGGTGTGAGTTACCATGCCTGGCTGTTTCCAGTGTGGCTTTGAACTCACAGAGATCCAACTGGATCTCTGCCTCCCAAGTGATAAAGGCATGCACCACCACCGCCTTCTTACCCCTCGCTGCCGCTGCAGTCCTTCCCCTCAGAAAGAGACCTACTTCCTGTGTATCTGTCTTTTTATTGACTTTCTGTTCTGCCTTCTCATTGGTTGTAAACCCAACCACATGACCTCCTCATTACTGCCTGTCTGTACAGACCTCCAGGTCTTCTATGGTTGGTATTGAGATTAAAGACGTGTGTCTCCGTGCTGGTGGTGTCCTTGAACACACAGAGATCTGCCTGTCATGTGATTGGGATTAAGGGTGTGTGGTACTGTAGCAGAATCTTAAAAGTCCCTGCCAGATCCTCAGCTGGTCTTGTTTCCTCAGACTGGAGGCCTCTGAGTCCTCATCCAGAATGGGTCTCAGCTGAACTGCTGCTCAAAAGCCTGAATGCTTAACCAGCCAACTGCTTAACCAGGCCAAATTCTGCTAGTTTCTGGTCCTCACGCCACCACTCCCTAGGATTAAAGGCTTGCTTTCTGGGATTAAAGGCGTGAGTCACCATGGTTGGCTATATCCTTGAACACATGGATTTCTGCCTCTGGAATGCTAGGATTAAAGGCGTGTGCTACCACTGCCTATCCTTTATGTTTAATATTGTGGCTGTTCTGTCTCTGACCCCAGATAAGTTTATTAGTATGCACAATATTTCGGGGAACACAATACCACATGCTACCACTGCCAGACTTCTGCTGTGGCTTGCTATTAACTCTGAACCCCAGGCACTTTTATTTATTAACATACAAATAAAGTCACATTTCAGCACAAATAAAATATCACCATAACAGAAAAATAAACATCAGATTCTGCAGTGACATTTAGCATGTCAGATATCAGAACTCCCCAGCATTCTCTATTCATTCTCTCTCTTTCTATGTTTTGGAAGGAGATGAATTGTGTTCAAATGTCAGTCAACATATCAGATTTGACTGAGGGCCTTATCATTTCCTGTTTCATTCCTGTACTTCACTTTAATATTTTATTTAATGATACATGAGACTTCTCAGCTAATGGAGATGATTTATGGCAAACTCAGGAACAGTGTGGATTATGACTCCACCACAAATGCAAGTCAGGAGAATTCCTTCCACAGAGGTCTCTCTGGAGAAGGCTATGGGTGTATTTGTGTGATTAGCTCTTTCTTGCCCATATCAGAAACAATCAGTTTTTATTCCATTCTTTCTAGCCTGCATCTACAATCTTTACTCTGTAATCTACAGTTATTTGCATGTGCTTATACATTCTATGATTCTGGCAGGCTATAGATGAGGTGATAATGGGTTGATCAACCAGGTTCTCTATGTCACATTTTTACCTACCAAAGATACCACACTGTAGTAAACCCTGATGTATAGACTATCATATCCAGTATGAAGCCTTAAGGTCTAGGTCCACATTTGATGTGATTCAAGTTGAATTCAGCGTGTATCCCAAGACTATTACAACAATAGGTATTTATTATGTTGGCTGGACTAGAAGTCTGACAGACTGGAGTTGTGTCTGTCCTAGAGGCCTCTCCCACCGGCAGGCCTGACACTATGGCCAATACCATTTACATATGTTCTCATCTTTTTAAACATTTTTGAGAATTTCATACATGAGAACTACATTTACATCACTTCTACTCCTGCCTCCTTTGACTCCAATCTTGTCCACCTCACTTTCAAATTTTTAACCTCGTCTGTAATTATTATTGCTTCATGGTGTGTGTGTGTGTGTGTGTGTGTGTGTGTGTGTGTGTGTGTGTGTGTTTGTGTGTGTGCATGCATGTGCATATGTGCATGCTGGCCATTTGTGAGTTTTTACATTAATCATCATCTACTTCACTAATCTACAGGTAGAGAGATACAAATTTAGAGGTCAGTTTGAATATGTCTATTTAGTAAAATAATAGTAACAAGTTAACCCAGGGACTCTGAGGTACTCAACCATGGGTTCTTGGCCAGATTTATAGTACCAGGCATGTTGATGGGGTGTTAAATCCAATCAGAAAGTGTTTGGTTACACTTACAACATTGCACTTATTTATTACTTATTCTCCAGAAAAAAACTACCTATTTACAAAATCTTCTAATTTCTATTCCAGAATGTGCTGAACATAAAGTTAAAGCTTTTGGGTTGGGACAGCAGGGACAGGAAGTGAGCAAATGTTGTTTCTAGTTGTGTTACCCAATGCAAGAAAAATGACTCAGCCTAGTTGGCATGGTGGACACCAACTCCTGGTACTCATGTAGACTTTGCAAGGTTCAGGAGATTAGAATATATGTATACATACATATATATATTCTCTATATATAGAATTCTCTATAGGTAGTATATATGTGTGTGTATATATATACATATATATTCACATACATACTCAGGAAGGTCTAAGACATTTTAAAACGAAAACAGACAGGTGAAGACCATGTCTTGAGAAGAGACCAGTATGACTGGTAGTTAAGAAAATATTGTAAACTTTCAGCAAACTGTTATATGTTTATTGGGTTAAAAAGTGATCTTGAGGCTTATGGGTACAATATGGAATGGTTACATTAAGATTATTAATGTATCTGTCACTTTAAATGGCATAGGCACATTTAAAACAAAAAAACTCATATTTTCACAGTGTAAAAAACACTATTAAAGTGGAATATTTGAAATAAACTTGCATAGAGAGAAGTCACAGAACAAAGTTCTGTATGAGTCAGATAATTTATGTTTATTTAAACATTAAATTTTATTGTTTAGGAAAAATTTAAATAATAGTTGTATAAGTTATCTAAAAAGTCTATAACTTTATTCATATATTTATTTAATATCTATTTATAGATATATGGATATAGCCCATATATAAAGATTATGTACTCTCTGAGTAATTTAGGAGATGTTGATAGATTTCTGTAAATAAATATAGACATATAAATTAACATTATCAGAAATTACTAGTGCATAAAATGCATATTCTCCCCCTTACAATGCATTTTGCATCTTACTTTTTCTTTGACCGAACACCCAAATAACAAAAATGCATTGTAATAGCAAAAATGCAAAAACAATTCATAAACTTATGACTCTAGCATACAAAAGTCATGAAACTTAAATCCACTTCCTGTCCCACCTGTGTCTACAGCTAGCCCTGAGTGACCCCTGCTGGTTCTGAGCATTCACTGGTGGCGAGCACCACTTGAGGGAGGTTTTTGTCTGGGCTCACACTACCATTTACTCACTGTGTCTCTTTCTCTGGCACAGTAATACATCGCCGAGTCCTCAGCTCTCAGACTGCTCATGTGAAGGTAGGCAGTGTTCTTGGAATCATCTCTTGAAATGGTGAATCTCTGTTTCACAGATGCAGCATACTCTGTTGTGTGCCCCCTAGGTTTGTCTCTGATAAAACCCACCCACTCCAGACTCTTTCCTGGAGCCTGGCGATGCCAGTGTATGTAGAAGTCACTGAAGGTGAA